>JALPQI010005212.1:0-61752 GCA_025490895.1 Thaumatotibia leucotreta | reverse complement strand
TGTAATTTTTGATCGCATAATTTAAAATATATGTAGGTACCGTATCTCTTATACTCGTATCATTAAGTGTACGAGTATAACAACTCCTTTACAAAAGTTTCCTTGAAGAAACATTCAATTAAACCTGATTATTGTTAATGTCCTGATTAAGGAGCAAACAATAAAGGGCTTCAGAACGAATTTCCTCGTCTTTCACAATGGACCGACGAAATAATAGGCATAAGCAATTATAGCTACAGCATCAAGGAAAAATATTATTGTATCATACTATTCCAATTATTACGAAATTCATTCTTCCAAAGATGCGAAGGTGAACGCCAACAGAGTGAGTTACATTGTTTGGGAATCTCTCAACGGCTTTCCATTAATGGAATAGGAGAATATCTACACAGGAGAAAATAAAATGTGGGCAAGAGATTTCTTAGTAAGTAAGCGGTCATTTGTAAGCTGCCGAGAAAAATGCTCACTCGTCCAGAAAAAATAATCGAGGACGGTTAGCGACGTACCTTGGAGCGCGTATTCTTCGCCCTTATTTACGACGTTTCCCGAAACACTATGTAAACACCAGTTTCCGAACAATTGGTTACACAAGACCGATAGCCGGCGCCGCATTACCTATTCAAAATGGGATACAATCTGGGGTACAATAGTCGTAGTAAGTCGAATCGTTTATTATATTTATTTTGTAGTGTACTAAATCTACACTCTCGGTCAAATAATACGGATCGGGTGTAATTTTTAATAGAAAATACAGCAAACTAGCTAATTTTAAACGGCGTTTTCATATAAGTATCTACAGAGGTAACACACTTTTTAAAATCAAAGTAAATTGTTTTTTTTTGTTTAAAATAATCGTCAGTACAGTCAAGTGCAAAAATAAGTATCGAAAGAATCCGTTCATAAATATGTTACGACGTTCTTATTACACAGAATTAGAGTGCACTGGGACATATTTTTGAACGTTTTTGTATACCCCTTATTTTGTCTTCGACTGTACAAAAAAAATATTAAAATAGTTGTTAGATTGATTTGTGGCAACATTTTTAGGGTTTCGTAGCCAAAATGGCAAAAACGGAACCCTTATAGATTCGTCATGTCCGTCTGTCCGTCTGTCCGTCTGTCACAGCCGATTTACTCGGAAACTATAAACGCTACGGTAACGAAATTTGGTAGAGATATGTGTTGTATAAACCGCTACAGGATTATGATACTAAATTGTAAAAAAAACCATTGGGGTGGGGGCCCTCCATACATGTAACGGAGGGATAGAAATTTTTTTTTAGTTGTATATAAGCGTGTGGGGTATTAATAGAAAGGTCTTTGAAAATGAAATGAAGGTTTATACATCTTATTTTTATTTAAGCAAATCGTTTTCGAAATATCAGCTCTCAAAGTCTGAAAAATGTGTCCCCCCCCTCTATTTTTTAAACTACGCTATATAAAATTCAAAAAAAAATATATGTTATGAACATTAATAAATTCTATCAACGATTTTTGGTTTGATTAAATTATCTTTTATAGTTTTTGAGGTAGGTTGATTTAACTATATAAATTGATAATGGTACGGAACCCTTCGCGCGCGAGTCCGACTCGCACTTTACCGGTTTTTATTTAGAATAAAAAAACTCCCAAAAATGTAAGGAAAAGGAACGTATTAATCATTAGGTACTTGCTATGTTTGTATCCACGGAGTTACCTGACGATACAGTTAGGTACCTACATGTTTTTTGCATTCAGTAAAAAACCTGGAAAATTACAATAAGTACAATTCCATATTAAAATGGATTCCACTTATCTTGTAAACATTTCAAAAAGTTATATATTGATTTAAACTTTCACGATTATCACTCATATTTTAAAGACAAACGAGTCTCAATCACGTAAACTTACTTGACGCGATAAGACCCGTTTGTCATAAAATATTTCAATAATTTACTTGAAATCTGCGTTTTTACGGTACCTACTCTCAATTAAAAATTATATTTGTCTCGTATTATTTGGCCGAGAGTGTAATTATTTTGGTAAGGTATACTAAACAAAAACAGGAATTCCGTTTTCCAACATGCAATCGGTTTTACAGGTGGGGTCCACCCACTGCCACTTCCACAACTACCTGAGCTGTCGATGACCTCAGAATTACGGATCTCCTCATTTCTGATTCTATTGACCATAAGAGGTTAAGTAATTTTATATTAAATATAAATCGTAATTACAGGTATGAGTACAGAACGTAAGTAAGTAGGTACCTTGCTAAGTACGAAAATGTTATGTGAAAATCATCAGATGATTGTGACGAAACTAATAGCTATGTAAGTAGGAATTTAACACTACTCTTCAGTATTCGACTCTTATTTACGCATACTATATATACCTACTACTCGTAGACAATCATTGTCAAAACTGTGCAATTTATGTATTCATAAATTAAATCAAATTAACCTGATCTATATATGATATATATAAGGCTAGAAAAAAAATATACATAGACAGGTGGACCAACCTTGACGTCAAAAAAATTTTTTTAGGTTATCTACGTCATGGGCTATCAGAATATACCCCATGTATGTTAGCCGATTTTTTGTAGTTTTCGAGTTATGCATTTTTGAAAAAAATTTTTTTGAGAAATTCTGGAATGAAGAAATTTATTGATAAAAAAATCTAGTAGTAGGTTTTTTAATATTTTCTTTTCGTAAAAGTATTACTACAAATAAAGCATTTACTGACAAAAAAATTAGCGTCCTCACTTTGATACAAGTAGGATAAAAAAATGCCAAATTCAAAATTTTACGTTAAAATGCATCAAAATAGCATTAATGTAAGTAAATAAAAAAAAAAACCATATCCCAAGGATTTTTGGTAATGTAAAGACTGCCCTAGACCTTAAACCTTCGTAAAAGCAAAAAAAAGTGATACTAAATAATGAGGATTTTTCGGAGAAGTCGGTCAAATAAAATTAAAAAAAAAAACATATATATATATATATATGTTTTGTTGTGCAAGGAAGTCGCCAGCTCTTCGGTCTTTTGTTACGTCAACCAGACGTTTCGCGATTTCAGCAAACAGTTTTCGTGCGCAATCATTGTCAGTAAAATACCACTAATACTAAAACAAACGACACTTTTACGCCGTAAAAGAAAAACTATGATCACAGATTACTTGTGTAACAAAATGATAGGACACGTTAAACTACTTTGCGAATCAAACTTTTTAATAGGCGCAGTACGTAGTTGTAGAACCTTCTCATAAAACTCTCCTCGTTTCCGGAAAATTCACCCGAATGTAGTATGTGATGCTGCTCTCCATTGGCACTTAATAATATTTCTACTCCACAATAGGTTTTTCCTTTCAATTCGAAGTTACTCGAAAAAGTTTCAGAATGTGATCTCTCAGGAAATTAGATTTATCGAGCTAAACATACCGCCGGTTTTCTCAAAGAATAATGGCAGCAAAGCCTTTTTGTTGATTGTTCGGTGTCACCTTGGGAGTTCAGATTAACATACGATGGTTCGCAGACAGCTCTGTCGAGAATTCTTGTGATTTTAAATTTATTCTTTTTATCTTTACTTAGCAGGTAAAAGTGATATTTGTTAAGTATGGGGAGCTAACTATGAATTTTCTACGTAGACATTTGTAGGAACATTTGAAATTATGGATAATAACCTTTTCGGAAATACACTCAAACGTATTTAAATGTAGCGAATTTTAAATAACATACCTATAATAAAAGTTATTAAAATTGCAATTATTTTCTTGAAAAAGGCCACCTTTATATTCAGTTTAACTCGAAAAGAAGCTCGTTTTTAAACTGTCACCGTCAGTTCTAAAACAATTTGCCGAGAGTCAAATCGAAGTTATTGTTTTATATGCCAGTGAATATTTAATTGGATTTCTACAATGTAGAGGTGTGAATAATTTCATCAATGAATGAGGGTAACTAATATGGATTATTGTAATATTTACGAAAGGTGAAAAATAAAATGTACTTGTAAGGAATGAAGAACAATATATTCTGCAATAAGTAGCTAACTAATAGTACATTTCGATGCTAGTGCGGAAGGTATGTCATTACTTCACGAGTCCCGAGATATCTTGCCACGAGCCAAAGGCGAGTGGCAATACTCGGGCGGGGCGAGTGAAGAATGACATTTCCGCGCGTGCATCGAACGACGTTTTTCAATACAGTTGCGATAAAATTAAAAGATGATAAATAAAATATCTAGTTATGAGTTAAAACTTTCACAATTAACATTTTTGACAGACTAAAGGCGTTTTTTGCTATTCAGCCAACTCAAACGTTTTTATTTGATAATACATAATTTACAAGTAAGAAACAAGTTAAATCTACAAATATTCACTCTTAATAACCTTCATAATCATAATACCATGTTTGATTATATGTGCATATAAATATTTAAATTGTATAAAAACAAAAACAAATTATTGCCTTTAGATACTTAATAAACATTCTTGCAGTTAAGAAAAACTCCTCTAGTTTGACAGGCGGTTCGAGACCGTTCCGTTTTCACAAATGTTTTTCAATATTCAATATTTAAAAAAATATATATGATGATGAGGAAGTAAGAATAAAATATGAAATATCAATATTTTTAATAGTTTTGCATTAGCGGTAGGTTTTTAGTTTTATTACGTCTTGGTAAAGCGAAATACCCTAAAACATTTTGGTATGCAGTCGTGAAATGGAACACAACTTGATTTAAAGGATTGGACAAGTAAAAAGCACTAGTTCGCAAAAACGAACATTGCGTACGCAAAACAGCCAAGAAAAACACCTTTTTTGAGCAACTGTATTGAAAAACACTATTATGTAGATTTATCGGATGAACTAATTAAAAAAACGAATTAAAATGTTTTATAGATTAATATGATTTGCTTCACAAAAACTTGCAAAGAGGATTAATTATTTCTGGGTTTCTGGGATATAAGGGGAAACTAAGCTTGAAGATCGAATACGTCATAAATTGTAAATAAAAAAGATGATACATACTTACTAAACATGTGGTAAGCATGCTGGTAAACCGCGAGGTAAAAGGTGTTTCTTATAAACTCATTTTAATACGGGCAAGTATTCCTGAATACCTACTGGAAAATTGGAAATTTGTATTCGCTCCCTTCAACAAAATGGTCTTTATGGGCAGTACAGGCTTGTGTGTGTGCGGAAACGCAGATTAATCGATGTGGGTAAAGTTCGTGTAAGCCCCGGGCCCGCTCTCATCAAAGTAACCGTACTTAAACGCTAACTGACAGTACGTACTCTGCATTTGTATTCCGATATTTCCGATAATCACATACGAGTCTTAAAGATGACACGAACAACGACATGAATTATACAAATTTAAATAACAGGTGTGGTTGAATTACTTCGCTACTGAGTAAGTCACGGTTACGACCAATTTAGTTCATGAACCTGGGAATAGTAACCTACACTTTTTATCTCAGATTCAATTAGACTCAACCAACACACATTTAACTTCTTGCTATTAACCATTTTAGTTAATTTTTTTTTATTGGTTTTACGCGCCAATACGTCTCGGATTTTGATAGGTTTTCGCGGGGATATAGATCCAACACCTAAATACCCTTTGGAGAAATTTATGCTGTTTTGTGCGCCTGGTGCAACCTATTTATGGGCACAACTATACATTAGATGAGAGACTATTGAGAATTAAAAGTAAAGTCTAATGGGCTATGGTGATGAAGGTTGTATGTCACAGAGATGGAACTATAGAAAAAAGGTCCGGACACCTGTCATAACAATTATTACACTGTTATCGAGGCAGGTGGTGACTAACCGCCGACTAGATGGGCCTCTGTAAATGATCGTCAAAAGAGACAGCCATGGGCAACACCAACAATAACATAATACCGATTATTGTTACAAATATTATTTAAATTTGTATCTCCTTGAGAATCACGGGCTTACAAATCCCCGTTTTTTGATAGGCTTGCATGGAGATATAAATCTAACAAGTTGGGGCCCTGTGGAGAACATTGCTATTTTGTGCAGCTGCTGCAACCCACTCACGAACACAGCAATAGACATCCATGAACCAGTCCCAACAGGCGTATAGAGACTATTGGAAATTAAATGGAAAATACTAATGGGCTATGGTGATGAAGGTTAGATGGATCAGAGATGGAGATATAAAAAAATATTACAATTATTATTAAATATTACGATATTGATAAATTGTTTGAATAAGGAAATGTAAAGTGTAATCATATTAAATGATAGCCTCAGAAATTGTACATTGTTCTTCTGGCGCAAGCAAATACAATTTGTTCTGAAACTCGCCGTCAAAAGACAACTCGCCCCCTGGGAAAAACAACAGCAGTCGGGATTCAGACACGAGTCAATTTCCGATGGGACTCGGTGAGAATGAGTTTAAATGTAATATCGAATTCAAAACTTATTTTACCCTAATACGTGTATAATATCAGGATACGGATTCAAATACATAAAATGTTATTGTCAATTTTCGAACGAATAATTTTACGAGGTTTGGGAATATAATTGTCCGGTAAATAATGAGCAAACATTTAACAAAAAATGGGTAGGTTTTATAATCATCACTAAGATAGACCTTCACCTTCAGCCAGACCCAAAATGAACTAAAATCTCAAAAACTAGCAAATGTTTCCCATTATATTGTTCTATCTTCACACTCTCTGGTAGACACGAACCTTGGTCGTTCTAGTATTAGTGTTCAGTTTTAGTAGGTACCTACTAGAAGCGTTGTGGAGCATATCAAAGCGTTCGAAAGGGCAATAATGAAAGTTTGAAACATTTTTCCAGCGATTTATTACACTTCGTACCGTACATATCGATATCGTAGATTCGAAAGCGTCTGGCGTAAGGTTTTTCGTTGGCGCGATGTTAAATCTTTGGCAGTAAGGGTCTTTGACAGGAAGCCGGTCTCTCTTAAATAGCTTACTCACTTAAATTATGCCCAGTCTTTTATCTTTTACAATATATGTCATGTTGGACATCAAGATTAAAATATATTTTTCACACGAGTATTTCATGTACCTAAGCTGTTTATTAAAAGGTACATACTATATATAGTTATTAGTTACTTAGGTATATTTAATGTAGGTAAATCTTAGGGGTAATCTCGTTAAGCCTTGTCTCTTATCTGTCGACGAAACAAAGTATACTTACGGGCTTTCACATTTTATTTCCTTTTCAAATCATCTTATATCTGTTTACAAAAAATAGCAATTTGGATTTCCCTTTGAATACAAATGGGTTTAAGAAATTTAATTTAAAGTTAGAGAAACATTCAGAATAAAGGCAACCACAGAAATATCTCTAAAGTATTTATACGGCTCAAACAATCAGTACCCCTTTCACAAAGTTTGAGCCCCCTATACAAAGGCGAGATTATTAAAAGCTTATCATCAGGTTAATATAAATTGGAATGAGCAATAATCGGTCCCATTATTTTGCCTTGTATAATCGAGTTTGGTTGATTTGTTAGCATTTGTTTTGTGGTTATGTGCATCTAAATGATGTGCGACTTTATTTAGAGAAACCAACCTGATAGGAGTGGGACTCGCGTGCCGAGGGTTTACTACCATTGCACAGCCTCAGTGATAACTTCATGTGCTCTTTAGAAAAAGTTCGTAAAATAAAAAAATGACTGGCTTTAACGTGTAACGAGAGGTATAGTTTTATGATTTCAAATTCAAATTCAAATTCAAATGATTTATTTGTAAACATAGGTAACAATGTTGGTACAAAATTATATGAGAGCTCTATGCTTCGCCGATAGGCATACAAAATAAAAATTAGCAATTGGGTATACACATACCAATTACTGCTTATTCCTAATAGTCGCAAAATTATAAAAATCAATTAAAATAAAAATAAAATGGTGGAAATAGACATTAAAAATCCAAATAAAAATTAAAAATATAAATTGAGTATTGTACATTATGAATATTTTCTCTCTATACTTGTGCTAATAAAAAATGCTGATTGCCATTATTGCTGTTTATCAATAGTATCCTTTTATTCCTATGTGGGTACTCTGAGTCCGTTTATTTATGGATAATACTTGCGTCATAAAATTCTATAAAATGATTCGTGTCATTCTCGGCATAAAGAATTTTCTTTTGAAGAAATTGAATTTTCTTTAGCGGTTACGCCGGACTTCAACTACGTTAAGAATTTTTATTTATTTGATCGTCACGGATGACAGTGGTCCCCGAGTTACGATAAACGTGTGTATTATTTTCTTGTATAGACAAAACTTGTTTGCGTTAATATTCTATATAAATCGAATAATGCAGGTAAGCCTTTTTTTAAATGTAGGTAACACAACTATTAATATTATTAATAGGTACTAAACAATTCTTAATTTTTGACCTAATAACTTTATTCGTATTTTTTTGTGTTTTACATTTACATCTATCATTTATTTAAAACACGAAAAAAGGGAGATCCTGTAGGTTCCCAATTTTCTAGAGCCTATTTCTTAAAAGCTTGTAACTTGTATTACAAGCGGAAGTCTTTATCTAATGTATAGTATTAAAAGGAAACTTCCACTTGTATTACAAGTTACAAGCTTTTGAGAAAAGGGCTCCTGGTACCAAATTGTATAAGTCCTCTAAAATATTTGTTATACAGAAGCAAAAATTGTCTGCCTCAACTATTGTGTAGAAGGAGACCGCATTTGTGAACATTAAAGTAAGTAAATAAGAATCATTAAAATATTTTTCTTATTAAAAACGAATTAAAACAGGTACTTAGTACCTAGTCTATAAAATAAAACTTCTTATAACTAGTTATATATGAATATCTACAGGTCCTCTTTTATTTTGTTCGGAAAGGACTTACATAATATGTATTATATATTATGTACATTATAGAATATAGACATATATCGATAGTTTCGAAGTGTTTTAGGCTTTTGCGATACAAGAAAATTCATCTTTAGGTAATAATATACTTACCTACGAGTAATTACGGGCTAAGGACAAGTAAATTTTAAATGCCTGATTACTGTGTCTTATCCCGGACGTTAGAAGTTTTTTGAATCATAATACGTAGAGCGAAATTCCTAGAATTTTTTAATCAAGGTTGTTAAGCACTTAATGCAAAAATATAGGTACCTACATACATATATTTATGTGACCGAGATGCATTCAACTAATATTTAATCAACCTTACTAGGTCCTGTCATACTTCTTTTGTGGGTTCTTATTCTTAACCATTGCTACGACTAGATGCTACGGTACGCTGCGCCTACGCAGCGTAGCTCGTAGCGCCGTTTGGTAATAATTATATTATAGCATGTAATTATTAAAGGAGTCGCTAATTATGTGAATTGTCTTTATATATTAGTTTCAGCTTAAGGATTTGACTCGTTCAAAAAACTGCCGCGGTAAAAAAAACATAATAAAATAATACTCAGTTGACGTACTACGGAATCTGAAACTATCCGCTAAAGATATTTAGTACACGTAAAAGCATTTTAATCTTGATGTATTAGAATATTTTCAACGTATTGCTCGTGCAGTTAAAGTTCGTACTTTGTAAAAAAAAACAGAAAATAATCTTTAAACGAATGCGGTAGATAACATTTAGTTAAAACAAAAGTCACGCACAAGCACGTCGTAAACTTTTAGAAGGCAGCTTAATATATGATCTTTAACTTAATACCTACCTGTTCTCCACTTGAAAGTAATGTTCAACAATCACTATAATGTCGCACGAAAGTCGTATAAACTAATTGCTCCACGGAAGCTTTTCATGATATAGTAATGTGACATTAGTCTCGTCATTTAAACACAACGAGGTCCGTATTAATGGCATGCTTTTAACGCCGCGCGGATTTCGTCTCCGGCGCTGGGGAAAGGACGAGAGAGCGCTCTCCGGTCGGCGGCAGCGGGAGCGGGTAGCGGAGCGGGCGCGAGTCGCTAGCGGCGCGGCGCGAGGCGAGCAGCCGGGAGGAGCGCGTGGGTCGCACTGCCACTGCCGCGGCTCGCCGCTCGACGCGAATAATCCATACCGGAGCAGCGAGGAGGCTGTATTTACCGGACCGGAGGGCGGTCGCGCGAGCCGGCTCCGACTGCTCCCGCCACAGGCCCGCGCCCTGCACCCGCCGCCTGCCGCCTGCGCCCCGCATGTTGACACAATTTCAAATAATTTTAGAATCTGTGCAACGAAATGCGTTTTTATGTCATGCATCGTTATTACCCCTTTTAGATGTCCGCATTGTCATAAACGGGTTGTATTCTTTTTATTTACGACGTGGGTTTTTATTGTATAAAATGTTAATAAACTTAGACCAAACTGGCTAAGAAGTTAAATTTTTCTATTCCAGTACTGCATTGACAGCAATTTAAATTACCTATTGTCACTAACGGCTAAAAAATGTATTTATGTGTTTTGGTACTATAGCCGATTTATTGTTTATCAGTTTCATACAATATAATCTAGTGAAACAGCTACAGATCGTTATTAATTAATAAAAAAATAGGTCTTGTTTGCCTAAATGTGTAGATGACTAGCCTGTTCGGATTGTGTCCGGATTTTGCGATTCAACCCATTTAGTTCCTCAGATGCGACATCGCACATGAAATAACGAAAAAAATTACCACCCGGCTTTTGATTTAAATGTCCGACTTTTTACGAAGACATGTCTGATTTAATGGTTTTAGGATCTTGTAACGCTAGTCTTATCCATCACAATCAATCCATGGACATTTTTTTTAATTCTCTAAAAATAAGTCGGACAGACGGACTAAACCCTAAATACGATAAATCAATTATAACTTAAATATATACCTGCCTATATATTTAAGTTATAATATGTAATTTTTCTTGTATTTTGATTGTTATCTGTTTATTGCATTATGGAGATATTGTTAATGCAATAATGTCCAAAAATTAGGGTAAGTACATATATCTGTGTGTTTGCGTTTCATCCAATAGGCATCGAGCAATAAAATGAGACTGTGGCTTTGGATGTTTTGTTCTACTCTGTTGCGATAATAATAAATAACGTTGACGTGACCAGTTTATTAGTCGTGCATTTAGCTAGGTGGCCGGCCAACGAAACAAGATTTCTGATTTCTAGCACCGTCTTGCAGATAAAGGGTCTCAAATGAGGCTCGTCGTGATATATATCGCAGGCAGGTACTCTTCTGGAACAGCCGCGACGCGACTCACGCCAGTACCCGCGCTGACTCCCATTTGTTTATTAACCATATCCTTTGTGTTCAAATGGCTTTTCAGAATGATTTAATGCTCTCGTACTTGGTTCGCGGCTGATTTCAATAGATTTTTATTTATGGAAGTATACTCATGGTTTTCCTTTTTAGAATAACAGAGGAAAATAAAATCTGTTGTAAATCTACCTACACTTTTTGTCCCATCGATCAAAAAGTTTTGAATGATAATCGTTCGTACCTTAAGTTACTTGAGGAGCTTGAAATTTTATTGCGGGGAAAATTTTCCGAGATACCTATTATATAAATGTTACGGGGCGGAACAAGAAAGGGCGAAAAGTAAGAAAGAAAAGTGAATGAAAGGCCACTACCTACATCTCTTGAGAGTAGAGTAAAAGGATGTTCGGGTCGCGTCAACTGACGTGTACATTTAAATAAATAAATAAATAAATAAATATCTTGGGACATTTTACACAAATCAACCTAGTCCCACGGTAAGCTCAATTAAGGCTTGTGATGTGGGTACCAGGCGACGATATATATAATAGATAAATACGTATAGATACTTAGATACATACACAGCCACGACCAAGGAACAAACATTTGTGATAAATAAATACACAAAGAATGCCCTCGCCGGGATTCGAACCCGGAACCTCCAGCTTCGTAGGCAGGGTCACTACCAACTAGGCTACAGAGGCTGACAAGATGACAATCACACATTTTTCAATAGAGCCTTAGATTTGTTATCTGTTTATCCCTCGATCCGCTCGATCCTCGATATCCGATTCAAGTGTGTACTTATAACGTGTAAGAAATAGAACGGTGACATGTAACGCCAATCTTGCCAGCAAAGCAAAAAAAAGTAAAGTTACTAAGCTTTGGCTATAAGCGCATAGGCGTCAGGTATACCGTATACCATTTATTATGTACCTACCTACTTACGTAATGGTACTTTTGTATATTTGTACAAATGAGATTCGTATATGATAATGAATACTTCAAATTTACATGAAACTTTTTCAGATTTTATTTTAATACATCACGAAAATTACGTACATTACTCGAATAGCTAGCTTGAAAATATCCTTCGGGATTTCCACTGAAATGCAACGGTGGAACAGCCGTTGCTTATAAGGTGAAGCAGGTAATACCGTGGTACATCAGGGATTTTCAAATGACATTATTATAAATATATATGACATCGGTGTAAAAGCTCCTTGATAACGGGGAATTATATTAAACAAGAGTTATTCAACTTTCAGCGGATTATTTTATTTTATATGTAAAAATAATTTTGAATAAAGAAAGGACTGAATCTTCTATTACCGTATTAATGATTTTATTACCGCGAATTCAGGTTTTATTACCGATGGTAAAAATACTGGAATTATTTTGATTATATACCATCGGTACTACTGACTCAGTAGTGGGAACCTGACTCACAATTCGTGTCATAATACCGAGTGTTTCAAAAGTAATAGATGCTTTGGTTTTGTATAATTCGTTGTTTTCGTGAAGATTTTTACCGAAAGAAAAAAGCTCAAGTTTAATAATAGTATTTCTTTTTCGATTGAAATGCGTAGACTATAAAATCGATCAGAAATTCACCTGATGAAAAAAAAACTAAAATGGCCTAAACGTCTTCGAGAAAAGGATAGTAGGACCATGCCTAATTATCTTGCTTGATTTGGGGGGAAATGAAATGTCATGGAGGGAAAGAAGAGAGACATTTGACGTCAAAGACATCTTTACAATTTTAAACAGTTAACTACTACTACTACTAGTTAAGGTAAACATAAATGATGTGGAGGTTCTCAATTCGTGGGAATCTTTTTTTTTCGGAAAACTATTTACGATACCCTAAATGTGATTAATTTATACAGAATAGTAAAATGTCACTCGGTAATAAATAATTCTTAGAAAACCTATCGCCGACCCAAGTAAACTTTGCAGGGGTCGGTAATAAAATCCTATACACCCCACAATACCTTCAGTAATTGCCTTGATTCGGAGTGTTACAATACATGTAAACTAATTTTGAGTCATAATGATAAGAAAATATGTTGTGATTTCATAAAACCAAAAATACCTACATATGACAATCTCGATATTTAACCAAAATAACATTTGTAGTAAGTAAGTAGAGTTAGGTACTTATTAAATATTTAAAATCTTTACAAAATAAGGGTTTCTAAGGAAACCAACAATTAAGAAGTTCTGATTAAAAAAGAGGGTTTGTTGAATACATTTCATACCACGCAAATAGTTATATCAAACTGTGAATAGATCAAGATTATAATTACTATCAGAATGTTATCTCATTAAATATAGTAGAAATAAAACATAAAAGCAAAATCACCACTTCAGCTATTACCGCGGTAGCCACAATATTAGACCCAATGACAAAAAATTATATTAATCACCGCGGTATTTTATTTTCAATAAATAGATAAATGTACAAAAAATACTCACAAATTGTGCAGGAAACTATAACTATTCGTTTAAAAGCACAGTAGGTATTCCTTCAACTTACTATTACGTACTTACTCTTACGAATAGTGAAATGAATAATTATGTAGCTGTTACTCGTTTGTATGGAACTGCTTGGTCAAAATTATTTTCGTTGTCTTGTTTCATATGACAGTGTCACGTTTTTAATTGCTGTTTCGACTCCGGTGCAGTTGTATATCTTTTTCACTTTAGAGTTTAATGCATACAAGAGAAATTGAAAAGAAAACATCATCTCATACAAAAATTAAGACTACGAAAAGAATTTTGACCCTACCGCTCGGTTTGCTCCCCTCACAAAGACTGACGTACCTAGTGCGGCTATAATGTCTTCTTCTCACACTAACACTTATAGGTACGGTAGTCAACTACATCAGTTTTGTTTGTGTGAGAAATTTTTCAGAGGAAGTCGATCAGTTTGGCCAAAAACTGCGTATTTAAAAATGCCGCGGTTTTGTACTACGAATCTGGCACCCCCGGTATTACCTGCCTATACCTTATCTTGGACGCTGTTATAACTAAGTAAATCAACAACCTCATAAAAATACTTGAAATTTTCCTCGAAATGAAGTATAATTATTAAGAGCAATACTTTTAACGCTTTTACTGCCATCAACGCAAAACTAGGTGACGTTCAGTCAATATCGACACTGGAAATTTCAAATGTCGTAAGGGACATTTTGTCGTAAGTACACTTTAAATTGCATAGAACTCAGAAAAAAAATCTCTATCGATCTGTATAATTAACTTTTTGATATCGCTTCAAATAAAGAAGTTATGAAGTGAATTCATTTTGTCGTAACTTCATATTGCTTTAAAAAAAATGTTGTATGGGTCAATTTTTTAATTTGAAGGGATAACGTTTCCATTTTCAACGTAGTATATCCTTCTTATTCATAAATCCCTATGTGGTTTGTTAGTACAGCAAAAGAAGGTGCCTTTACGACATTCTATCAGATGAAATAAATACGAAACTTTGAATTCACAATGGCGTAAGGGACAAATATTTTAGGCTTTTGTACGTTACAACACAATTTCGAAGATAGTATAACTCTATTCTCTTAATAAACTGAGTCGTATGTACATATAAATCAAAATAATTTTAAAGTTTGATGTCGTAACTCACCTTTTAATTTTATAAAGTATACGTTACTACATTAAATACGGTATATGAATGAGAGTTACGCCTCAAAAAAGATGATATTAAAAATCTTGAAAGTTTTTTTGTGTACGTTATAACATTTTGTTTAGTTTCTTATAGCACTTGCAACAGTGCCGGCGCGACTTGACCCAGGGCGTCTCAGGAAGAGGGGTGAGGGCAGAGCAGTATTTTTATTACCACATAGATACTGCATCGACAAGCGACTCACGCACATTTCCACTTCCAACCCTGGAGCATATACATCGCTCTAATGATTCCTCTCTGGACGGCCAACGGCCAATCGAAGCAAGCCGAGTCCTACAGTTTTTCTTGGATTCCACTCCGACCGACGAAAACATGCCTGAGACGATGTCGCTATTGCCGAACAGCTCGCCACAAGCTGCCCCAATCTTATTATTATCTCCCTGGGAATCATGGGGTTATTTATAATTAGCTGTCTTTTGCCAATTCGAAAATTTACTCTGTAGTACACGTGAACCAGTCTCAGCAGGCTATTGAAAAGTGTAATGAGCTATGATCATTACATGAGTCAGAGATAGGGCTATAGTAGTAAGGTCCGGACATCTGCCATATTATCATCTTTATTATTGTTGTTTTGGTCTAATATCCGCCGCGCCGAGCAGTTATAATATTTTGTCGCAGCCCTTTTTATAAGTCATTACTGATTCTTGCCGAGGCCAGAACATTACAGATTCTGAAGGATGCAATTTTGTGTACATCATAAGGTCTGCCTAGGTGAATACTTCTTTTATGCATTTGTGGTCTGCAGAAACAGAGGAGGAGAAGGTCCATAGTAGATTAATTGATAGTTTAAATAAATATGTTGCAACGTTGCACAGTAGTTTGCTCTGATTTTTGGCAGAAGCTACATATTGCATCTTGTTTCTTACCCATGATTGTTATACATATGTTAATAGTTAGGATTCTCGATTCTTCACAGGCTTGTTACTTTTGAGCTCAAGTAGCTCTTTATTGTTTTCTGTTATTGAACCCTTGGATAAGAGCTTACGAGTGAGAGTTATTTTGATGGACTTCAACTGTGCGATTGCTCTTATCTTATCTTATCATATCTAGTTTGTTCAGCAGACAATATGGCTCCGGTTTGGTGATTCCATAGAAAGGCTCTGGGCTGACAATGCGTGTGTTGCCGTTCTTTGCGGAAAACTCATCTGCTGTTTCGTTTCCAACAATATTGGAATATCCTAATTCCCGAAAGCCCAGGCTTTCAAGTTGGTTTTTGCAGGCTGTTCAAACTCTGAGAACACCCTGTCGTTGTGTGAAATTCATACTCAGTTATATTGAGGGTTGGAGTAGCTATTCTGTTAGAGAGCACTCTTCGGACCCATATAGTCGTGGTTTCATCCCTTTGATTTAATTTCATTAAGGATGGTTTCTGTGAGTTTATTATCGAAAGCACCTTCGACATCAAGGAATTCACACCGACCTGTTTGCTTATTCTCTAGAATTTACCGCCGCTTTGGTAACCACCCGCGTGCTTAGCTTCTTTTTATTTTGTTTCTTTCTGTTATTTTCTTACTGATACAGTAAAGAATTACTTACCAACTTACTTACTTTTATGGACCTTGTGACCAGGTCAAGTGGGGTAGTTTTTGGTAAACATGTTGATTTAGACTTGGCGATCTTGCCACCAAGTAGTGAAAGAAATAAAGATGTTAGACTAATAGGTTTGAAGGACTTAGAACGAGTATTATCTATACTCGTGTTTCCTCCTTTTTGGTATAAAGCGTACCTTGACACTGTCCATT
Source organism: Thaumatotibia leucotreta (assembly GCA_025490895.1). Taxonomy (NCBI): domain Eukaryota; kingdom Metazoa; phylum Arthropoda; class Insecta; order Lepidoptera; family Tortricidae; genus Thaumatotibia; species Thaumatotibia leucotreta. Next base: position 45,117 of record JALPQI010005212.1, on the reverse strand, counting down.
TTCTCAGTATAAACCCCAATGCAATGCTTGCCCGGAAATATTGGCCAGGTGCGGAAGGAGGACGCCTTGATTTCGTTTTGATAATGTAGGAAACACTTCATAATTTCCAGTCGATTTGAATGGCTTGCACTAACTCAGCGCTCCGTAACCATTTTTTGGGCTACAAATGTAGGTTTTCAGTCAGTGTTTCGTTCCCTAAGGATTCGACAGTTCCTTTGCCCGCACGTCTGAATAGCACGAGTATTATCAAAAAGGGCCATAGATCTTCGCGGGGGCAGTTGGATTACTAATCCAGAATTTCTTTCTTAATATATATTTTTGTTTCGGGCTCAGGTTACTCTCAAATCAATTTTTAGATATATGTTTTCTTATTTTCCCAACACTAAGCTGACTGAAATATATACATACCTAACATGTTTGGTTTTATTTCCTATAAATTGTAACGGGTTATCTAAAATATAATAAATTACACGTGAAATTGATCTCTGTCTATGAAAATAATACAATTGTAAGTACACAACTTCATATTTTCTTGCATTTTTACGCTACTTACTTCAATTATTCTGGAAACTAGATTGACTTTACAACAGAAAATAGTTGTAATGTAGCATGTTATTTGACAGTTACGACAAAGAGGTAGTGTTTTCGTTTTTGTCGTAACAGATTTCCATAAAAATACTAGAAATTTTTGGTGGCTTAAGGGACATGTGTCTAGTAAATTTCTGGCGTAAGGGACACTATCTCCGAAACTATTGAGTTTAGAAATATATACCTAATTGTCTAATGAAGATAAAGCTTTTTCGTAGTTATGTATATAAGAACCATGTAATTCGGATGAATATGTAACAAGTTACGATTTTTTTAAATTTTGGTTTTTGTTTTTTGGCTCTCCTGAAAAGTGGACCTTTGTCCCTTACGACATTTGAAATTTCCAGTGTCGATATATTGGACCCTATTTATTACCTCAGTACCCATATGTGTATTATATATACTATATGTGTGTTTTTATATTTTCGAAACATTCCATTTATGTAATGTGATATTGCTATGAACTCTGAAGTATCTATATGTGGTGAAGGCACTTGACAAAGTCAGTCATATAGCAAACGTTTTGAACCAAAGGCGGTAGTGCATGTTTTAAAGGTCCATGTGATAAGTAAGTATTTACATATATTTGATACAAAATAATGTCCATTAAAGTTGTCCCTAGTCACCGATTTAGATAAAACATTATTTATGTAGGTTCAGAAACTTGTGCTAAACTTTAATTGTAGGTACATATGTGCGAAGCGGGACAAGTGAGGATGGTTATTTGGATAGTTCAAGGCTACCTAGGGTAGTCTACCTCCTAAATATAAACTTAAAACAAGAGCTCGTCTGTCTGATTTTTTCCACACTGTAGCAAACAAGCAACGATGAACCTTAATTTATGAACGCATGCATTTTTGTGCAACAAGGTTTCGATGGAAAAGGGACAAGAGGCCCGGAAGATTCGAAAGATCCCCCATCGTTGACACAGTGCATTTTCCTTAAGGTGCAGGCAGACCAAAAGAGCATTCGCTGTTCTATCCCGTGATTCGTTGATCCCGTTCGAAACGTGATTCGTTGATTTCGTAGAGTGGGGGATAGAACAGCGAATGCTCTTTTGGTCTACATGCACCTTTTAGTATTGGCTACCATGCTCTCTAGCAGAGACTGAACTGAGTGGAGTAGGGTCTCATATTATTTGATTGTGATTAGTGTACGTTGGGGACCATCCTCATTTGGGGTTGCTCTAGATTTGAGCGAAATGACATTCGCAGTATCCCACCCTTACCCTCCTGTCCAGTGCTGTATTAAACTCAGTGGTCATAAAAAACAAATACGTGAATATAATTTATAAGTATGTCACATCATTCCCGCGGAAAAAACGTAATGTAAAACCTTGTACCTATTCGTTTTTTTTTTTCTACGACTTACGGTGTGCGGTGTCATTGGATAGGTTTTCGAAACTGAATGGGAACGGAAGTCCTACTGAGATACTTCCTTTTGTTTAACTGTAGACGTAAGTCTACAGTTTCTACCTTCGGTTTAACCCTTTTCCTTTCTTTTCCTTCTATAAATAGTCTAGTCTACCTTATACAAAGCACCACTACACATGTCGATAGAATTTAAACCTTATTTTCTTAAATCAAGGTTCAAATCAGACTGAACTTTAGGGAAATGTAATTCAATTTGAAACTAATAACCGGCATAAAATATGTATAATAAAATGGGATACATTTGGTTTTTTGGAAAACCTGGTAGTTTCTAGGAAGCCTGGAAAAGTATTCAATATGCAATTATGCATATTAGGTATAACTATAACGGAAGAGCAACTGCGGAATATAACATTGAACAATGTACCTTATATACCTACAATACAAACGTACATGGCCCGACATGCTCGTGGTCAGTTGTTTGAGATAACATATATATTTAAGGTCCAAACATTTGAAAAAACCTAAAATCGGCACCTTGTATTTTTTTAAACGAAATAAGATTAGCCCGAATTGTTGAACATATAGGTATGTGCCTACTGATAAGTAATAGACGCAATATGTGTTTAATATACCTACTCGTATATATTATAATAAATACTCTCAATGGCAACATCTTAAAAGGTTTTTTTATGATGGTATGATTATATATTACTTTCCCTATTTTATATATTTTGATGTTTAGCGGTCTAGTTACTGTATTTCTTAATTATTTGTTAGGGTCCAACATGGTTCATGCTGTTTTGAAGCAATTAACACTTTCATTGCGGGCGAGTGCTACGCGCTACGCTAGTGGTCGATCCCGTGATTTTTCCGCTTTGTAGCGAAAATGTCTCGTAAATAGGATTCGTAGTAGTTTAGTAGCGGGTACTTATGGTATGTATGTATGTATACTATATTCTTTGTATGTATTTAAATATTTGATAATTGTATATATTTGTTTTTATTGTGTATTCATATTTATTAACATGTATTGTAGTATTATTTTTTTTTGTTTGCTGTTTTAATTTTCTTTTACTTGTGTCTTTCACCGCACCAAAACTTTTAATTTCTGTTTGGCCTAATGGTTGACTGGTAGAGAATGCCTTATGGCATTAAGTCCGCCTTTTGTACTTTATTTATTGTGCAATAAAGATTAAATAAATAAATAAAATGGACCAGAGAACTCCCCTCGAGAGTTCCCCGCGCTCAACGTGTTAATTGTATTTTCCCTAATAGTCCTACTAAGTTAGAGCACGTTAGAGTCTACAGCGTGTGTATTTTATACGGGCGATAATGAATCCAGCTATAATATCTGATCATTCGAATGGTATAAAATAATCATTTCGTTAAATTTTGTTGTTAATTAGGTCTAATGATTTTTCTAAAATGCAACCCAGCAGCAATGTATGTCGTCCAACTGACATGACACTCGTATAACGTTTAGATACTTATTTATGTCTACGTTAATTAATGTGGCTACCAGTGGATGCAACACATTACGCGCTCAAATATTTTGTATGAAAAAAAGAATCCCTTAATTTCCTACGGAAATTTATGTAAACAAGTTCTTCTGGTCCGATAGTAATTGCCATTAAAATATTCGCTCGTATAAAATACACACGCTGTAGAAATCGCAAATAAAAATTAGTAGTATTACGAGTAACTACATTGGAGTAAAGGCATTGTTTACCCCTCGGTCTTGTGCTTTGAGATGCGTGTTAGCCAACAATCAAAAAATAAATAATAATAGGTTAGATCAATATCAATATAATGGGATTTGAAACACCAGAATACAATCACCGTCAGGAACTGTGATCTAAGGAGGATTGATTGTTTAGTTAGATTGCACTTGTATAGTGAAGCTACTAGATCTAGCATGCTACGAGTATAACTAAATATGGACTTTTATATTTTTGTTTCTAGTAATTAAAATCACAAGTTTAATATTACGAGAATACCAAACCACTTGTAACAGTACAAACACAGGTTGCGGTGTTCGAATATTACGATGGAATGCTCACTATTCGATTATACAGACCACGTATGAATACATATTACAACAGAACTAGTGTTTGGTTTGTTTATACGAGTACCTACATAGTTTTGCGAATATATTTATTTTAATTGTGGTTATAACGTAACATGGGCATACGTATAACATAATGTAATAAATAACATAGCTAGGAATAGAGCTTTATTTAACATTTAGATACTTATATATGTAAGGTGACTTTTGTTTAAGGATATTTGGAAATCATATTTGTATTTTGTATGTAATCAAGTACTTGATGCAAACCTTTTAATTTCGATTTTGGTTGTGAAACCGATATAGCTGTTATTTTTAGAAACTCGTTTTAAGGAAGTCATTAAAAATTACTCATCAATTAATCTGCTAAAAACAAAACAAGTCTGTTTAATCCTAAGTAGGATACAAAAAATATTCTCGTGGTGTTGTAGGAGTATGCCGTATGTATGGTAACGCCAGTAAGAATACATTTGTCACCACCCCTCATCTCTTCCCGTGGTAGGCGTAAGAGACGGCTAAGGGATTGAAATGTTACTGACCAGGATGCTTAGCCAAGTTGCCAATCGCTAACGCTTAGTAGCGTATCGTAGTTTTCCCTCTCTGTCGTTTTTTCATATTAGTGCGACAAAGACAGTTAGCTGCCTTTCGTTTTCGATTGACGATTAAGCGTTAGCTATTGGCAACTCGTCTGAGCACCCAGCGAAGCTTGCCCAGCGTGGTGATTATAGTCATTTTTAGGGTTCCGTAGCCAAAATGGCAAAAACGGAACCCTTATAGATTCGTCATGTCCGTCTGTCCGTCTGTCCGTCTGTCCGTCTGTCACAGCCAATTTACTCGGAAACTATAAATGCTACAGTAACGAAATTTGGTAAGGATATGTGTTGTATGAACCGCTACAGTAATGTGATACTAAATTGTAAAAAAAACCATTGGGGTGGGGGCCCTCCATACATGTAACTGAGGGAAAGAATTTTTTTTTAGTTGTACATAAGTGTGTGGGGTATTAATAGAAAGGTCTTTGAAAATGATATGAAGGTTTATACATCACATTTTTATTTAAGCAAATCGTTTTCGAGATATCAGGTCTCAAAGTCTGAAAAATGTGTCCCCCCCCCCTCTATTTTTTAAACTACGCGATATAAAATTCTGAAAAAAATATATGTTATGCACATTAATAAACTCTATCAACGATTTTTGGTTTGATAAAATTATCTCCTATAGTTTTTGAGGTAGGTTGATTTAACTGTATTTTTTTAATAATAAATTGATAATGGTACGGAACCCTTTGCGCGCGAGTCCGACTCGCACTTGGCCGGTTTTCTTCCTAATGCGTCCGTTGTCCAGCAGTGCAATCAAAACGGAATTAGCTTGTAGGCATGGTATGGTATTATGTGAATTATCTGTCTAAGTGTCCTTACGGTTAAGCTACAAAGTTAAGTAAAGCTCAAACATTTTACTAAAAAGGCTCACAGTTCGAGTTAACCGATACACCGCCATTATCCAAACCGATTACGAGCCTTGATTATAAATAACAAAAGTAATGTTTCGACTAAAATACTTTATTCCAACCACTTATATCAGCGAAGACCCAACAAGACTGTTTTGTAGTAACTGAAAAAAACAGCCTTTCACTTTACTAATATTGCAACAACGGAAAATATTTATTTATTATATTGCCTACGGAAAAAAATATTTGTTGTTATTTACTGGTAGAGGTAATTACCATAAATATGTATTTAATATATGTATATCGAGATCGTAACGAGTGAAAACCTAAGATGAAAATGAGAATGTGAGAAGGATCAAATTGAAAACATTTGAAAACATTATATAAGGTCAGTGCGGCTAAGTCCGGCATATTTTATTTTGATGAAAAGTACATCATATGCGTCTTATACTGTTCAATTAGGGTCGGAAATCAGTTGGTAGACGGACTTTCCTGATAGACGGTCTTACCCGCATTGACCTTACATAATTTTATAAGTTACTTTAAGGTTTTTATTTTATAGTTAGTTTTAATTTAGTACATTACGACACACGTGCGAAAAACAAGAAGTGGGTCATTTTACATCATGTCCAAAACTTCAGAGGACCATCTGTACTAAAAAACGTCGGGAGTGTTTTAAATCGACACGAGTTACGAATTTCGTTTTTGCACGTGTCTCGTACGACGTTTTCTAGTACAGATGGTCCTCCGAAGTTTTGGACCTGACGTAAAATGACCCACTTTTCGCACTAGAGCCTAAAAAGTACACCATCTGTACTAAAAAGCTATTTAAGTTATGTTTAGTTTTTTGTATTAGTTTTGTAAATTATAATAGCTATAACTTTTCCAAATATTTAGTTATTGGTTAAGTGGTTTTTTTATAATACTCGTAATATATTATAGCGTTTCTCATTTAGGAATTTTAATTTAATTTTATATACTATTCATTCCCTAATTTCCCTATCCACTCTTGTTTAGAAGCAGGTAAAAGTGTAGTAGGTAATATCTAACGTTATAAGACACCTCGCTCTCGTGCTCGCGAGAACTCTATTAAGTACGAACGCTTTATCGGATATAGTTAACCCTAATCCCTCCTAAGCCTAGCAGTAAATTTATCAAGAGAATATTGTATTCTACGTTCATCGCCTGAACATTGCTTGTACCTATATACAGTTAGCGAGTAACGTTGCTGGCTGGCTAAATTACCTAAACCTCATTATCTTTAGGTTTGCTGACTAGCTACGTGAAAGTTTTTAGCCTTCCATTAGTAGATGAAGCACAAATTATTCTCAAATATTTACTTGGAATTAGATTTTACCTTTAGAAGTGGTGGTTTGTGTAGGTAATATAATTATTATTTAGTAATTTCTATGGCTGTCAGAGTGTTCGTCGTTTGTTGCCCCTCCGGCAATTCCTAAATAAACATAAATCGTATGTCCAATTACTGAGTAACGTTTACGCGGCCTGTTGGTGGCATATGGTGGCATTTATATTTGGGGTCCAGCAAAAGCGGAGTTTGAAAATCAAATTAAATTTTCAATTAATTATTTATTATATAGAGATTTACTAAGCATTTTTACTGTCATGCACTGTCGCGTTGCGAGGCGAGAAGGCTGTAACACGAATTAGGTGTTGTCAATATTTGTGCACGCTGCCGCCTAATACACCTATGCAAATGTTTAAAAGGACTTTCCCTTTTAATGGCCAAACACTCAAAGATTAATTGAATACTTGCTCTATTAGGTCTGCTTATTAAGTGTAGGTAAATAACTAGTACAACAACTATATACACTTAAACATTTTGGTTGATTCCTATCAGAACATTAGTTTAGCTTTTTAGTTATTCAATCTGAAGAGAATATAGGCACATAACGTCGAATAACGTATAAAGCGGTAATATAGGAGTTGGTTAATATTGTTCAATCTGTAAAGCTATTGGTAGATATTCATTCTCTGTAATAATCGGTGCTATTCAGAGTGAATATAAGTCGGTCGCCCAGTTTAAAGCGGTGAGATCAGATAGTCGGAAAACTTCAAAACAGATTGAAGTTATTTGAACGTTATGACGGTTATAAGGAAAGTTTGCCCTGTTGCTTTTACGTAGCATGCGATATGTAGAGTAATAGTCGTAAAAAACAGGACATACCCTATGTCCCTTACGCATATATTTTTATATGGCGTGGTGTCTCATGCCTAGAGCGCCTACGTAGAGCGATTTTATTTTACTTTATATTTCACCGTGACATAGGTCCAGTAAAACAAAATTAATATTAATATGAGATTCTCGTGGTGCATTGTAAAGCTTGGTATAGTCAATTTCAAATACGAAGGCCCGATGCCACTCGAAACGTTTGTCATTTAATTGGTCCACTACAAATTGGCACGTGTGGTACATCCATGTATGCATAAAATATCACACCATAAAAGGGCCTGGCCAAGTTTCTTTTGTTATCACTGATCCTATTGCTGACGCGTAATGACTTTGTTAAGTGGAATCGGGCCTTCGTATTTGAAATGGACTTTACAGTCAAAGACAAAATAAAGTGTTCACGAAAATGTTCAAAAACACGTCCCGGTGCACTCTAATTCTGTGTAAGAACATCGTATAACACATTTATGAGCGGATTCTTTCGATACTTATTTTTGCACTTGACTGTAAAAGCAAGCCTCACAAAAAAATGTTTTAATATACTCTAGTAAACGCAAGTATAGTGAAGAAATCGCAATTTTCTTTATAAAGGATTTACTTAGCCGCCGTCGCCACATCGAAGGTCGCGTCTCGTACTCGAGTTCGAACCACGCTCACATTCTACAATTCTAACTAAATCTAAATAAGATTTAAAATAAACTCAGGGTCCTAATCAAATTAAAAATGTATTTTTTAAATGAGATACATTTATTTACATATTTATCTAACGGGTTACTCACGTAATTTAAGTCGATAATTGCTCGACATGTTTCGATCCATTTAGAGATATATTTATATCGTAAATACGTAAGCCGTAAGTTTTAAATTATGTATTTAGGTAGATAAATATCAATTATTTTGACATATCTACCTAAGTAACTATAAGATGACGGTATTGATTTATACTATCTACCTACTTATAGTAATAGTGACTGTTATGTAGCTAAGTAATGCTAATTTGGTTGTTCTTAGTACTCATAAGTTTAATGCAGTTAAGTTTCTACCTCAGAACAACTCACGTGTGAAGTAGCTTTTAATCGAATTAAGTATACGTTAAATAAGGTACCTACAGCATAACTCCGCGATTAATTCTCCAATAAAATATGAAGTGATCTTATCAGGGCCTACACTAATTAAACGATCGGTGACATTTTTCATAAAAAAAAACATACAAACATGCTGTTATATAAGATTTTTTCATTTTCCATTTTTTTTATTCAATAAGATAAGCACTAATTTTATGGCGAAAAGGTTTGTAAATGTAATATTTATTTTTGGTAGTTTTTTATACGCTTTGATATGTAGAGCCTTTATGCCAATCAAACGGATTTTTTTTTATTAGTTGATAAATTTAGGACCGGTACAATACAATCTGAAATTAATAAATGTTATCGGTTAGGATCGGATTTAAAATGTAATTATTGTAGGGATATTTCGGATTAATTACATGCTCTTAATTAGCCTAAATGCATTTTTTTCATATCGTCTTAATAGTTAATTATGCGATAAAACATAAACTCGAGTCGTCGACATACTCGTACCAACTTTTTTAATAAACTAAGTGAAATAAACGACTTTTTTAAACATATTTAACATTACTAGGCCCAAATAACCAACTAATCCTTGGAGCACTCTAGATGTTATCACGTGAGAAGGCGATTGGAAGCCATTAACCACCGCACACATCATCCTATTTGTTAAGCGTATGTTTCCAACCAATTTAACCGGGTCCCGAATTCGTACGCAGACATTTTTTACAAGAGTATTCGTTGAGACACCGATTACATGCTTTATTAAATATAGTGCAAATTCTGCCTGCTTCCCAGGACATTTTTTTTATAAAAATGTTCTGTAGTTACCTAATTGTAACCTAGTAATAATTTTTGAGTAGGTACCTACCTATCCATTTCATAATTATTTGCCTGATGAGATTTTTTTTTCCCGAATTTCTAATACTGAAATTGAAATATTTGCGAAACGAATACCTACTGATTTTCTTTTGTTTTATGTATTTAACTTTTCCGATTAGTTTAAAACAAACATAAGAACGTTAAAAAATCCGCGCTTTGTCAAATTTACGTTTACAGACATCGTCAAAGTTACGACAACTAAGCTCATTAAGAAACTTCGAAACGAGTACTGATTCTATTTTATTTTAATTGGCTTTATATCTTAGATTTCAGAAAATCTAAGTAGGGTTGAATATTCTCTACGTTTTATTAATAAAATATTGTTAAATCCTCTGCCCAGGTCAAAATAGTCATTTAAGTTTATTTTCACAATGCCGCACCTGTTCGCAAATCTGTCTTTAGTAAATAGATACTGTCACAATATCTAATTTACGATCATTGATACATAATATTATTAAAACTCTTTCAGAAATGACAATATGAATTGGTTACCTAGTACTTCTAACTTAGGTATGCAGTATAGTTGGTTTGTCCAATTTATGTCATAAATCGTGTTCGTCGAAATTGTTGAAATAAAAATAAAATCAACGAAACATTTTTGTTCATTTCCCAATTGTTACTGAGAATGGGCCCGATTCCCATTCGCACGAACATTCGTAAATTGTGCACGCATGTGAGGGACTAACTGATGATATCCACACAATGTAGAACGAAAATGGATTCGGGAATCCCATGTGTTTTAACAGTAGTTACATGGCCACACGAATTGTACCTATCACCTAGCAGATCAGACTTACCTACCTATGGTGGCGTGTTCTAGAGTATGAATGACATAAATAAACATTGGTAAATATAATCTACGTGTGATGATGAGCTGCTATATTTATCATGATCTTTTCTTATTATAAAACCACACACACCTCGGACAGTGGCGATGAAAATGTATGAAACAATCGTGTTGACACTAGCACAGTCTAAGATATAGTATACGCGTCTAGTCTAAGATATAGTAGAGGTATATGCTTGTGTGAGTAAGATGAAATATGTCAGGATAACTGTGCGGTCACTGAGGCACTAGTTTCATGTATCATTTCAGAATCGATATAAACAGATGGAAACCGAAGATATCTTGCTTAAACAAAACGGGTTAATCCATTGTGTTTAATTACAACGTTAGCCCTAATGACTTCGGTAGCTTCTATCTATGCAGACTACATCGAACAGCAATAACAATAAAGTTAGCTACGTTAGCTTTTATAGTCTTCCCCGGAGTTTTGTTTTGGACGACTGAGAAAACATTCATTTAACACAAACTTTTTATGGTTCCGTCAGACAGAAAACAACCTTCACTAATAGGAATTCCTCTGTAACACTGTAAATGGAGGGACGTGCTGCGAAGAGGGTGTTATCCGAATCATATTTTCGTTTCGGACTCAATGGATTTAGTCGGAAACCTGTCCTATATTTATTTGTGAAAATGAGTTGGTATTAAGTATAAGGAATACCTATTACATGATGTAGCTACAATACTTTAATATTATGTAGACAATTTAATATTTTTAATGTTTAATTGTATGATTTATCAGTGAAATCTGCACTTCGTGTGGAAATGACGACTAGTGAAATTATTAAATTTGAAGGTATGCTCCGTACATGTATATAAAACAAGTCCGCGCCGATAAATCTCCCTCGATGCTCCGCATTCAGCTCCCTAGGGAAAACAAACCTACAAAATAACTACATAATCGAAATCTACGGGCTATCGATCAAAATAAAACACTAAAAGGGCTCTTCTAAATCTCAACTTGTACGCAATATGTAAAGAATGAATAAAATCCCTTTATTGAATAAAAATACTTATTTGTTGACGTCTAGTATGCTTCTGAGGAAAATAAATTTGTTCTGTTGGATATGGGTGAACTCCGAGCACTCGCCCACAATATCACATTGAATAAACATAGGTATATGTATCTATTATATACTTATAGATAGTTGCCTACGCAGGTAAGTCATTAGTTACTATAGAGATAGCTATTATTTGCTTGCCTCAACGTCTCGGTGAAGTCGATTCGTACCTTACCATAATAAAACTAACTAGGTACACTGTACAAATAGGGCTTAGGTGCCAAAAATATAATTAAACGTCATTAATGTCAAGGCAATAAAGTCGTGTAAATATATTGTGGGCACCTAAACCGTAATGTTATCTTTGAAGTAAAACATATCTAATTGGTAAAGGTGAATAAAAGGGGACTGCAAATTTATTGACTATAGCATTAAAAAAACGATATTATTAGGCAACTTTATTTCGTACCTAAGCTTTTAAAGGACATTTACAAAGCTTTTTAAAGGAGTGTTCAAGATTTTTTTGCAACGAAAATCTTGATGTTTTTGTATTAGTCCTTACTTTTCGTTTAGCTGTTAATATCTCTGTCGTATATATTATGTAGATATGAGATACGAGTAGGTACCTACCTATATACTCGTACCAGAGTTGGACAAAAAGTAATCTGATTACTTCTATAAATTACATTTACTAAATGACTTGAAATGAAATGACAAAGTACCTACAGGTACTTACAGGTACTTTCTAATCTAGTTTACAAAGTACACATGGGCACACAAATAATCGGAAAGTAATCCGATAAGGATTATTTTTTGCCCAACTCTGCTATATACATTACGAGACATTTATATTTATACCAACCAGCATAGTTAAGGAATATAACTAGCAAGAATTCTTATGTAGGTACCTGACATAGATTTTAACTAATGTTCTAACCCTACAAAAGTTTTTTTCCTACTACTATTAACAGTATTAACTTCAATATTAATTTTATCGATAACTGTGTAAATTCTTATATCTAAGCTTTAATTTAAGTCATGTTTTTCTTTTTTTATAACATAACATAGTCAGAAAATATTCATTTTTAATTAGTTGCATAGATAGGTACCTATTATTTGAATGGTAAGTATACAGGGTGTTTGGTTAGCGGTGTCGGAGCTTTTAAGGGCTTAAACTACAATCAATTTTATCGATAAATTACCATTCAATTTTTTTTTGTGCGAACGATAATTAAATGGCGGCTATTTTAAAATTACAAACAGACGAATACGGGCGCACGTGATATTTCTGGAATTATACGTTTGTTATCGGTCCTATCCCTGCAAAAAAAATCTCGTTAGAGAGCTCATTAGATAATCAAACTAATTAAGCTAATCATTTCACTCAACTATTTGAACAACAAGGCTAAAATTTTTTTTTTAATTAAAAATAGTAAAAAATTCACCTTAATTTTTTAATTAATTTAATTTTGCATGAAAACTAGGTCGTTAAGATAGGGTTTTGGTATTGTTATTTATTAGTACAGTATGTTAGCTCAAAAATAATACCATAATTACAGTTATACCTTAAGTACTTTAGGAATTACAATTAAACGCTTAGACAGCAAATGTGATGAAAATAGTATTTAGAGCTGAAATTATTTAGTCGATTATATATATTATTAGCAGAATTTACTTGCATAAAGTAGGTACATGCCTCGCTGTGTAGGTACCTATATACTTGTACCTACTAGCGTTTAGGCACCTAGGTATATGTAGTAATTTTTCGTTTATATGCTAAAATATTTGCAGGTATTCGCTGTCCAAAAACCGAGAGGACAGAAATTCGTTAAGTCCTCAGATCACCCCGCCGGGTTCAACGTGCGTACATTATTATGAATTTTTAATTGCATTCTAAGTCCCTTAATAAAAGTAACGAGTACTACGTTTAGCATTAAAATATTGACTAACTTAGGTTAGAACCTGCAGATAATTTAACAGGCAGATAATGTATTCAAGAGGGAGGATAAGTAATTTTGCCCGAATAATGTTCGCAGCGAGAACTATTTTGTGATTCACAGAGACGCTACGATTCATGAGCACAATCATCTGTTAAAACATTTAAGCTGTTTAAACATTTACCCTCGCACTGTGAATTAAATATAGAAATCCTTACGGAGAAAGTAGCATGCCTTGTTGATCATTGATTTATTGGCAGATCGGGGCTTAGAGATATCCCGACTCGCACATTATTCACTAAAAACATCATAAAGCCACTACGGGTGCCCGGGAAGGAAATGGGAATATATGCATGACTGTAGAATTTATCTTTAAGGTTTATGGGTGTATCATTTGTTAACCCACCAATTAACAGCCGCACTATTTGGAAAAATCATCTTATTGGGAACCTAAATTACTTTGTTTCTAAGAACATACCTCCTTAAAAGTAGCCTATGCCTTTGGTGCTGACCTGAGCTAGCATTCCCTATGTTAGGCAGCTACTAGCCCTACCTCATACAGTCACAGCTAACAACATTAATAAATGAAATATTATTTATCTCACGTAATTATACCTAGCTATTAAGTGCGTGGTCAAGTATGGTCCGTAGTACAAAAAGCTCGGTACTGAGTTGAGATAAGATACTTTATAAGTATTAGATGGCATATACTAATGAAAAAAACCACGATGCCCAAAGTCCTAGGTGGAGATCAAACACACGTAGGTACTCAGCTTTCGCGGCTGATGCCTGTACCGTTCGGCCACTCGGTCTTAGCAACCGGTCAAATTTCTCGGGTATATACAATCTCTTACAAGGCGCCTTTGACCATATTCTAAGGGCAAGCAATATGTACATGCTTCTTCTATCCGAATAATTTGTAATATTTGAGTAATTCTCAAAAAGTTTGAACATTTGGAACACCTCTTGGATATTGATAAAAATTATTAGGCTGGTAAAGTTAATTATGTTGACCAAGATCCACCAAATTTCCCAGAATGTTTGTATAAACGTTCCTTTTTGTTGCCAAAAAGTATAGGAATCTGGTAACAAAAAGGAAAAAAATCCAAACTTCCTGGGACATTTTGGGAAATGTGGTGCATCTTGCTCAGTATCATTAACTCTACAAGCCCACCAATTTTTATCAATATCGAAGATGTGGTACCTACAATTTTTTTGAGAATTGCACATTTATAGGTTATTATTTATAGTTTATATATAATTTATAGTTACATGTGTTTCACAAAAACTTCATGAGTTACTTTATTACGAAGTCGTGTATAATTAAAAGAAAAGGATCATTTTCATAGTTCTTGTTTAATCATGCGATGTACTTGTAGGTAAGACTGGCCGCCGGGCCCCCGGTAGCCGAGCGTGTGGGCTCGCACGGCGCAATCCGCCTCTGTGACTGGCATCTCATGCTGGCGGACCAGCGCATACGCAGTCAGCTCCTCGCAGGACATCATGCCCATTATGCGGCCGACTAGCTTCATGCGGACGTCCGCCATATTTAATATGGGTTTAGGGTTTGGGCGAACTAAAAATAAAACGCTAGCTTTAGCTGGAAGAAATTTCTGTTAAGGATTATTATCAAACCGCGATTAGAACGGGATTTGAAAGTACTGTTGACACAACAGTGTATAAGTCAATCTCGGATATATACATAGTTAAATTCATAATATTCATTGTTTAAATGTAGAGACTGACAGACAATAGATTATTAAATACTCGCTACATCTATAAACAACTCTTTCCTTGGTAAATTGGCGTGTCAATTGTTGTGTCAACAGTACTTTCGAATCCCTTTCTCATTCCGGTTTGATAATACTAGTTTTCTACGTTTATTTTTTTTAATTCTTCGTGTACTTATCTACATAGAAACATATTTGTGTACTTATTCCGCAGGTAAGGTTAGGATCAAAGTAGAAAATAGATTTAATAAAGTATATATCTACTTGTACATGTAATATATAAAATAATGTACATATTCACAGTGAATCCTGCTCCTAGGATCCTGTAGTTATTCTAAAACGGCTGGGTCGCGTTTTATAAAGTTACAATTTACAATTTCGCTGTTTGCCTCTCTATCGCACGCACATATTGGCTAAAAAGAGAGGCAAACAGCGAAATTGTAAATTGTAACTTTATAAAACGCGACCCTGGGCTAATTATGTCGGTAACAGTCTTTGAACGTAAGTTGTAAGTATTCTAGATAATCCGATTTTTTTTTTCATATTTTTCGGACTCGCGGATCAAAAGTTAGAGGAGGAAAGTTATCTATGAAAATATTGACTTAAAATAGTACTTACGATACAAGTGCGAAAACAATGAAGTTCTAAACGAGTGACGATAAATTAAAGTTACGAATTTCCTTTTCGAACCTGTATCATACGACGATTTACGAAAGCCTAAATTTTTATGAAAGCGGACATGAAGGGGTGACAGAAAATTTTAATTTCGTGCGGTTTTCTACAAACAAGTAGAAAACCGTGATACACAGGACCCACGCAATAGCTTATCAACGATCAATACAAATTATTGTTTTTAAGAATTATCTGTCTTAAAGATTTAAGGTAAGCTAAAAAGTGGAATCCCTTACTAAATAAGCACACATTTATTGTTATATTAGTCATAAATAAAAAAGTAGGTAATTAATAACAATTGTGTTAAACACACATTTAAAATAAATAAAGCGACACCTGTTCAGTTCAAATCATTAGTAAACCCGCTATGTCGTTAGCAAAATGAAGAGATGTTTTAACAAAATGTGGTCTATTTATTATCATTACGAGTCAAGACGGGTGGGGAAAGTTAAGAGCGGAAATGGCGCACGGTGGGCAAGTTTTGCGGCCGGGCCGGGAAGTACTTTGTGGGCACCTTTATCGCGTTGTTCGGCGATGATGAGGGCGCGGTATGCACCCGGGGTGCCCTGCCGTAGCATCACAATCTGTACACCGGGTCGAGGCTCCATGAGAAACTCGGCATCCAACCAGGGTATCCCCCAATCGGGGTCTATCGAGTCTACTACAGCTTTTATTTTTTTCAAACGCTGAAACCGCAATTCACATAAATTACGTTGGTAGAAAACAATGCAAACTGACAAAAACAAAAGTTAGAATAACTCTGCAAATAGCCTGGCCATATAGAGCTGACCGTCAGGCTCGTAAAATTCACTATATTACCTACCTACCTATTAAAAATGTATTTTTTTTTGTAATACGACCTGCAATAAAATAAATAGATGATTTAACTATATTCCGCTTTAACAGAAATCGCTAATCATTTATTTGTAATAGTGCTTATTTAATTACAAAAATCAATCAAATTGTTGCATAACACCGGTACCGATTGATATCAAGACGGTCGATGAAAAAAAATCATTCAATCTCTCAGTGCGACGAGATAATGAGGACTACAAATAAGTTACAAAATACTGGACTACCTGAAAACCCTTAAATTTCGAAAATGGACGACCTTTTTGTGTCACGAGACACACCTGTCAAAACCTGCTTTATAACGTAAATATCCCAAATAGAGTTAGACTATTTGGATACTTGTAGGTAATAATTATATTATGCAGAACCTAGTTTGAAAGTCGTTTAATATTTAGCTCCTGTCTTGAACTATAAAAAGCAATTTGATTGAATCTGAATAACTTATCTTATTTACGCAATAAATCACTTTAACGCTAGACGTCGGAATACATATACCTACCTACCTTGTTATAGGTTATAGACAGCCCTCCTTTAGCCGTATCATTGCGTAAAAAACATTCATATTTGTACTGTATAATAAGCGTAAGTAACGTCTTAAAATGTACAATACTTATACCTATGTAATATTTCAGCGTAATCATTCTTACCTTCGCTGATAATAATGAGAACACAATCAACGACAACTCAGTCGTGTCTGACCACGAATAAAATATTTTCCACATGGCATCGATTACTTCCGTAGGATCGAAGTGAGCGCCATGTTCGAATTCCTCGCAAGACGTAACGTTCTTGCCCCACCTGGTTCCCGGGGGCTCCAAGACTTGCGGCACTACGCCGTGGAAAACAATTTCCAATATCCAGATCCACGTAAACATTCTTGTTGCCATTCGGTCGGCAATTTCACTCCCTTGTTTACCAATGCGAGTTTATATAGCCCGGTGCAGCACAGATTCGATATCCGCGCAGATAATCCAAGGATTAAGCTGCTCATAGAAATGACTAATGGTGGTGTTACGGGTAGATTCAGGTGCTGCGTATATGGGTATTAAGAAACGTTCAACAGTGTATATGTGTTAGATGTACGATCACAAGATTTGATTCAGGTATCTTTAGGATTGATTTAATATTTAAATAACACTAATTCGGGTCGAGTGTCAAATATCTAATATGTTTTACAATATTATTTATAAGTACACAGTTATGTGCGTATGTTTTGCTAAATAGTTCAAGAGGCAAATTTAATATAATGGCGACGGCCTGGCGACTCAATTTTGGCAGTACCTAGATTGTTTTTATTATCTCACGCAAACAGTGGGTGAGTGGGCACGTTACTAACCATAACATATCGAGCGAGCCTTACAACTTAAGCAAAAATAAGACATTGATTGATTGATTTTCTTAATCTACCTATAAATACTGATTTAAATGTACAAGTCCGCAGTCGCCAATGGAAACTTCAATTTTCTCCCAATAGAAGTGACAGCTGAATGTCATGTATTGGGCACTAAGGCAACAATTGATACGTTTACCTTACTACGATTAGATTATAAATAAATAACTCCACAAAGTCAAAACCTTTAAATAACATCTCAATATTAGTCTTTGACGCTTCAATTTATCGACATGGATTAAATCAATGACTGACACACTTCACAAATATTTACTACCATTTATTTTCACAACAGTGAACTCGTATTACATACACGATTTTATTGGTCAACAACTGAAGCGGATTTGATCAAAATACAATTTGAGATAAACCCAAAAAATATAATTTAAGTATGTATCCGTTTGTTAGTCGCAATATTCAAGAGTATAAATACCGGCCAAGTGTTTGGTAAAACTCGCGCGTTACGTAACAGGAAATATAAAAAAACCGGCCAAGAACATGTCGGGCCATGCTCATTATAGGGTTCCGTAGTAATTAAAAAACGGCTGGGACGATTATATTCGAAGTAGTTTTATTTTAAAGTATACTAGAATGTCCACTATACAGAATTTTTTTCTTATTTTTTGGACCTACGGATCAAAAGTTAGAGTTAGGGACACAATTTTTTTTTCTTCTGGAGAGATTATCTCCGAAAATATTGACTTTAGAAAAAAACTTTCTTTTAAGACCCTTCTTTTTAAGAGACCTATTCAATGATACCCCACACTATAGGATTACAGCAAATAAAAAAAAACATCCCCACTTCATCGGTTGGGGAGGCACGCGAAAAAAAATTTTTTTCCAGTTTTTATTGTACCACTTTATTGGCATGATTAATATTTTTACCTGTACCAAATTTCATATTTCTAGTATTAACGGCCACTGAGCTATGCTTCCATCCGTTTTTGCTGTTTTTGCCATTTTGGCTACGGAACCGTAAAAATACAGTTAAATCACCTATCTCAAAAACTAAAATATAAGAGATAGTTTGATCAAACCAAAAAGCGTTCAAAGGGTCTGTTAATATGCATTATCTCCATTTTTAATTTTATACCCAGTATCTCGGAAATGGTGTCTTCTAGAAACCATCATTATAAGATTTTAAAAGACCTCTTTTATACTACACTCGCAGCGCTCATGTATGTACATCGAAAAAATTAACTATGTATCAAATTTCGTTACTGTACCTAGTAGTTATATTTTTGGAGTAATTCGGCTGTGGCATACGGATAGACGGACATGACGAATCTATAAGGGTTCCGTTTTTGCCATTTTGGCTACGGAACCCTAAATAATCACAAAGAAAACCGTTAAAATACAACAGAATCCCTCATGGGGACCACTTTTATTAGCTTAGTCATCTACATTCTACACCCTTTGACATAAGACTTACGTTATAAATCTTATAATATTGTTTGCGCAAAGTCGTAAGAATCGTGTAAATTATATTAAGCCATTGGATAATAAATTACAATTTATATTACAATTAGAAGTATCTTTTCTATAAGATCTGTTTTACCAGAAAGAAAACCATGGTCGTATATCGTATCGGTATTTTTCCGTGACTATACACAGGCACGGAGAAAAGTCAGGAGTGACCCACCCTGATGCATTATAATGGTCTCTACAGTAAACTTCTACATTGTTTGAAGAAAAAAAATGTATTACTTAGTAATATTTATTATTGAAGAAAGATTTTTGACTATTTATTTATGAGGTACAAAAGCGGATCCTACCTAATAAAACGGTATCCAATTTTAGTTTCGGCACCGATCACTCGGCCTTTTCTCTTAAGGTCCCATAAAAAGACATCGAAAGTGTAGATTCAAAGTATAAAGAAGAGCCCATGCAACAACGACTACAACAACTTTATTAACCTATAAGTTTATATTGAACAACAAATTAGAGATATTAAATGATAAATTATAATCTCGTTTCTTGACAAAATGTAATGTTAAAAATTATCCTTTAAACTTTAAAGACGATGTTGGTCAGTATATTCGAGCGACTAGTAAAGAAGGACCTCAATGCTTCCTACAAAAGACAGTGTAGAAACCTCTGAGTAGATTAATACTATGCCTCGTTGTTATAGGGGAGTGCAGTATTAGTATTTAGTACTAGGAGCTTAGGTCAAAGTGGACGTGAACATTTATGTTATGTAGCTATTGTAGATCAAGTGATCTACAATAGATACAAGTGTTCTATATAATGAAGTACTTATACTTGTACTAAATTTACAGGGTTTTAATTTAAATATATTGTAACCCTAAATAACCTTCGATTAAAATTATAATATGTACAATGTACAATTTTCAAGATTACCTTTCTAGCAGAATTAAGAAATGCGGTAAAAACTACAATATTTTTTTCCCCTCACTAGCTCGTAAAGCGCTCGTTTATCGTTTAATACGAGCGGGTAAAAACGCTTTTTACACACTTGTGAATAAAGTAATTTGACATTGCTCTAATAATTCCTATAGCCTCCTACTGCCTAGTATAAGTGGAGCTGTATGACCGTAGTAAACATGCGCAATCGGAGCTCACATGTTAAATTGGTCGTTCTCACGGGTTAAGTTGTAAGCCATTGGCTATATTTAAGTTCCAGAAGTAGCTCTATTCTACGATACGTTTTGACATTGAGTTTTAAATGGTTTCTTTAAGTTAATTTACATTTGGATGAGATTTGTCATCATATTTCCTCGTGATAGTGAGGGGAAAAAAGTTGTATTACACTTGGCGGCAAAGTTTGTTCAACTCTCGTGCCTTGAGATCTCTCAATATTGGCACGACAGTTAAACAACAACTTTGCCCACTTGTATAATAAATAACTATTTTAATCTTAAAATAATGATGAGTGTAAGGTGTCCCAAAATATTTATTTATTTATTGGAGTAGGTATTATTAAGCACGTAAAGCAATATTATCATTAAAAAAAGTAATGTCTTTTAATAAAAAATATTAACTTATATATCCAAACTAGCTTTTGCCCGCGGCTTCGCACGCGTAGATTTTGGACTTCTATGAAAAAAAATGTAAAAACTTAACCTGAACCTCCTTTGATAGTCGTTCGTTTCTAAGTGGGGTCGCAGTTCTAACCTAACCCAAAACCTACTTTGATAGCCGTTCGTTTCTGTGTGAGATCGCAGTTCTTACCTTTCCTAAACCGAAGTAGAATCTTACCTTATTACATTCTGTCTGAAGTCTGTCTCATTGAACAGCATATTAGTATGACATAATTAAATACTTAATTGCAAATAAACTACACGAAATAAAATTAGCAACGCAGGCATCGTCATTTCCTGGGTGAATATCTAAGCGTTTCAACCGCCTAATTTTGGTAGCATCATTTTTGTCGAAGTTTCTATTCGTTACAATGTGCTACTATGTCATTGTAAGGAGGCACGATATCTTATACAAATGGCGAAGTATAACATTGGGACGTTTAGAAATTTCGGCAAAAATGATGCCACCAAAATTAGGCGGTTGAAATTCTCAGATATTCACCCTCCTACAAAACAATAATGTAATCCGCCACAGGCTTCGTCCTTTTTCTCTTATGGTAGAATAGTCAAGCCAAAACATTTAACCGGTGATGAGTCCAGTCAATCAGGACTCCCACCACAGTGACTCGATAAACCAGAGAAACGATATCTATGATGTTTTTTTTTTACTGTTTAACCATTTCACCCCTTTCAGAGGTTGAATTCTCAAAAACCTAAAACACATCTTTATCTTTTTATGTTTAGGAATACTGCTGTAAAGTTTTGGATAAAATGGTTTAAATAATCAAGTTTTCCCATACAAACTCTGGACCCCCATCATTGCACTCCATAGGGTGTGGATTTTGATTTAAATTTTTTTAAACCACCCCTACACCCTTAAAAGAACCTACGTGCTAAATTTGGAATCTCTAGAACCAGAAGTAAACGTAAATAATTAACCTTTGTTTGTTTTTCGAAAATTTTAAAAAAAGATTAATTATTTAAGTTCTCATTTAATTTACAGAATACTCCTGTGAAAATTTGGATAAAATAGCCATACAAACTTTGGAGCCCCATTTCAACTCTATAGGAGGTGAATTTTGAAAAATCCTGGAATTACTTTTCTTAGATTTTTATTCTAAATTAGTTTACGCAATATGCAATTTCTTAATCTAAAACTAAACTTTTTTTCATACAAACCTTCAACCCCATTTTTACCCCCTTAGGAGTATTTTTTTTATACAAGTCCTCGAGGTAAAATACTCGTACTATGTAACATGGTAGAGGTATGTAGATAAGTACCAACTTCTTCATTGGCAACAACACTTCTACGACGTTTTGAATTAAATAGCCCAACGAATCTGGTTCCTCCTTACAAACTTTAACCTTCCATTTAACCCACATCCATAAACATCAATTTTGGGAATGAATTTTCAAAAAACCTGAAACACGTGTGTACTTATTTATTGTTAAAAACATTCATGTGAAGTTTCGAATAAAATAGCCCAACTAATCTTATTTCCCCATACAAACTTTAACCCCCATAGGGAATGAATTTTCAAAAAACCTGAAATACGTGTTTACTTAAATATTTATTGTTAAAAACATTCGTGTGAAGTTTCGAATAAAATAGCCCAACTAATCTTATTTCCCCATACAAACTATAACCCTCCATTTAACCCACATAGGGAATGAATTTTCAAAAAAACCTGAAACACGTGTTTACTTATTTATTGTTAAAAACATTCATGTGAAGTTTCGAATAAAATGGCCCAACTAATCTTATTTCCCCATACAAACTTTAACCCTCCATTTAACTCCCATAGGGAATGAATTTTCAAAAAACCTGAAACACGTGTTTACTTATTTATTGTTAAAAACATTCATGTGAAGTGTCGAATAAAATAGCCCAACTAATCTTATTTCCCCATACAAACTTTAACCCTCCATTTAACCCCCATAGGGAATGAATTTTCAAAAAACCTGAAACACGTGTTTACTTATTTATTGTTAAAAACATTCATGCGAAGTTTCGATTAAAATAGCCCAACTAATCTTATTTCCCCGTACAAACTTTAACCCTCCATTTAACCCCCATAGGGAATGAATTTTCAAAAAACCTGAAACACGTGTTTACTTATTTATTATTAAAAACATTCCTGTGAAGTTTCGAATAAAATAGCCCAACTAATCTTGTTTCCTCATACAAACTTTAACCCCCCATTTAACCCCTTTAAGAGAGGAATTTTCAAAAATCCGTTCTTAGTGCTCCTCTAGACATTATAAAGAATCTAAATGCCAAGTTTGAACTCTCTAGGACCAGCGGTTTGGGCTGTGCGTTGATTTAAGTCAGTCAGTCAGTCAGTCAGGACATTGCCGTTTATATATATAGATTAAGATTATTCTTTTCTCAAACATGCAATGAAATGTTGTAGTTACGTGCCTAAAAAGTGGCCGGGAAGTACCTCGTTGCCGGCCTAGGCCGGCAAGTACCTCTTTTTTAATTTTCATTTGACATAGGGTTGTGACCTGGCATCTTGGCTTTTAGCCAATAATTATCTGTAAGTAATATTAGTATAAAAAAAAATGATTGGCAAATTTTTGCAGTTATAATTAGGTATTTAAATTATATAATTTAAAATAAATGTACAATAACTACTCAAAATAATATTTAAAAAGCAGTATTATACGGCGCGATCCGTCGGCCCCGATCACTGCATGCGATTAATTGGACCCAACCGACCGCGTCGTCTAATACCGCTTTTTTTAATTAAAAATTTGCAACTTTCAAACAGGTCAATCTTAAAAAAAAAAATGAGGTGTCGGTGTCGTATTTGACTTTTGTTGTGTTTCAAAGACTTAGTTATGTAGTTGACTTATAATTTCTTAGAAAGAAGATACATTTTTTTGTTTCATTTCATTGCATGTTTGAGAAAAGCATTATACATACCTCGGCCATGAAGTGACGGGTTGCCGTCCGAATACTATCCGGCCTCGCTTCGCTCGGCCGTCTACATATATTCGGCCGGCAACCAGTCACTTCCCGGCCTCGGTAGTAATGTACTATTATATCTGTCCAGGAATTTATAAACTTCCTTTTCTCCAATATGCTCGGAAATGTTCGCATTAATGTAGCAAAAACGAAACGCGAAGTACCTTCTTATGTACCAGCTCAAATTAAAAAAAAAGATTTTCATTATTGTACAGTTTTTGCGGCCGCGAAATTGTACTAAAATCCATTAATGTATTGTTTTTTACTTCTTAAAAACTACTTTTGGACTTTGAAAAAAATGCATACAGCCAAATTCTAAAGCCACGACCAAACGCCTGGTCTGGATAGAGCGAGAGACGGCGATCAAATCTATGGCCGTCTCGTTCTATCATGAGTTACAAACGCCTCGGTGTGTCAGGTCGTGTAGGTATGGTTTAATGAAACCATAGATATCGTTACTATTTTTTATGAACGACCATGCATTAAAAAAAAGTTTAGGCGGGAATCATAAGAGATTTTTTCTTTTCAATTGTTATTCAATTTGCAAGAAGAATTACTTAATCGATTGTAATAAAAATATTTTGTTTTATTTCCTTGCATGTTTGGAGAAAAGTCCTATATGTGCCTCGGACGGAAATAGAATTTCGTGGATTCGCATGTAATTGTCGGCCTCAGCTTCGCTTCGTCCGACAAAAAATACTCATCCACGAAATTCGCTTTCCCGGCCTCTGCAATAATGTACTATTATTTACAGTTACCTATCGAAGTAATATTTTCCTTGTTAGGGTTCCGTAGTACTCGTAAACTAGGAAACCTTACAGTTTCGTCATGTCCGTCTGTCTGTCTGTTCGCACCTCATTGGCTGTAAGTACTATAAATGTGCAATCTGGTACAGGTATGCAATAAACATTAATCACGCCAACAAAGTGTTGAAATAAAACATAAAGAAAAGCTACCACTACCTACACGTGAAGTGGGTACGTTTTTTTTCTTATAGTCCCATAGTGTGGGATATCGTTGAATAGGTCTTTTAAAAAGAATAAAGGTAACAAAAGAAAGTTTTTTTCTAAAGTCAACATTTTCTAAATCATGAATATTGAGCTTATAGATCACTTTAAAATAAAACTATTTTGAACATAATCGGCCCATCCGTTTTTGATTAACTACGGAACCCAACACTGAGCATAGCCCGACATCTTCTTGGCCGGTTTTTTGTAATTATTTCATACTAACTAGAAAGACAAGCATATCTTAAGATGTTCTCTTGTACGCAATCTGTCAGTGTCGTTTTTAAAATTTTTAATGGAGATATAATTTTTATGACGGGCGTAATTTCTACTCCTTTGCATTTGCATTAAATATGAATCATTTTATATGCTTCACATTTTGATACCATCGTGTAGCAAATAATAAATCTCAAGTAGCTATAGAAGATTGACTCCCTTCTGAAAAATATTTATCACCACTGCAACTGGTGCTATTCGCACTGGATATTCTTAGCCAGCCGAGAGTCGTAAACCACGTTTCCCTCTAGCATCTACCCGTAACTTATAGGATTACTACAGGATTCGAATCTACTCTATATTGATTCATTTTAAAAAAAAATGGTGGACGTTGTAAAAGATGAGCATGAAATTTTAAAATAAATAGGTACCAAAATGAAAAAACAATGAATCTCACTTGGAGTAAACTTTAGAATTCTACTATTTAACATCTTATTCACACATACTTACCAATAATTAGATCTAGTCTCCCAAATCCAGCGCCTTTGATAAATGTTTATGGATTGCAATAAACTAAACTCAAGTTTAATTCCATCCCATATGCTTCTATGGTACCTACCGGTAATGACGATATTTTGATTAAAAAATGGGATTAAAAATACCTTACAAGCCCAAGAGAGGCTTCAGTTTACATACGTAAGTATAGAGCAATTTAATAGCAAATGGTGCCTGCAACGTGCGCAGCGGCTGGGGATTACATAACCACCAGTCATCATCTTAAATAATGTATGTATAAGCATAATTCAATATCTTCTCGTAGCACAGGAACTGGCGCAGCGCCTCTTGCTCGGTTTCCATATTGTTCCACATTTTCAGAATGGATTTTTACAGCGCTTTCTCAATATTCAATTTCATTGTTTAAACAACGAAATTGGATTGTCGGAAGAAATTCTTATAGTCGTATAAAGTGAACTCAGCATTGCGGTGAATCAGCTTTTTAGGTCATCGCTTAAAAGTTTTAAGTAGGTGTATGTAGGTAGATACCGATGTCTGGGATCTTGGGGGGTACGTAATTACGCCGACGACAGCTGAATTTCTAATAAGAGCAAACATTTATTGTTTTAAGGAGCCTGCTGGATATTATAATGTAAATCCCTGGATGAAATAGTCATATCGTTATAATCTTATAATTAAGTATTTTTATGGAATAACTCAAATTGTTTTATTAAATATTTTTGATATTTGTTTTTAAGCAGTACCTTACAGTACCAAGTATTAACATTTTAAATTCTAGACGTCATATGCCAAAAAAAGCCATCATCCCAATAACAGAGCATATCCCCGAGAAATTCGACCGGTGTCCGCTGGAGCTGGAGTGGCCGAGTGGTTTAGGGTTCAGCCGCGAAAGCTGAGGACGTGGGTTCCAATCACTCCTCCGGCTTTGGTAAACTCGGTATTGTTACAAGATTTAAATAGCTCGGCGTACAATGGCGCGAGCTACTGACAAGAGTTATAAGTGATGGGACATTTGTGATAATATGACAACCATAGCAGATAGTAACCGAGTAAACTATATCTTAGAACGATATATTGCCTAACTTACCATGAAGTATCTTGATACTATTTCTAACGCTATCTCATAATGGCTCAGTTTGATCTGATAATGATGTGCCTGTGAATGGGTTGCAGCAGGTGTACAACACAGGAAATTTCTCCAAAGGGCCTCAACGTGTTTGATCTATATCCCCGCGCAAGCCTATCAAAAAACCGGGATAGTAAGCCCGTGATTCCCAAGGAAATAATAATAATAAATATCTTGGGACAATATCTTACACAAATCGACCTAGTCCCACGGTAAGCTCAATTTAGACTTGTGATGTGGGCACCAAGCGACGATATAAATAATAGATAGTTACATGTAGATACTTAAATACATAAACAACCACGACCAAGGAATAAATATTTGTGATAAATATATATACAAATAAAACCCTCGCCGGGATTTGAATTCGGAACGTCCAGCTTCGTAGGCAGGATCACTACCAACTAGGCTACGGAGGCTGACAATCTGATATGATCATCTAACAAAAATTTCACACGTAATTAGCTATCGTATCTCGCTGCCCAGATAGGCACTAGGCAGACGCCTAGACTTCTAACTGCAGAGGGAACGTAACAATTGGATTTTAATTCAATTTCATTTCACCATGAAGTAATCATGTTAAACAGTCCAAACTGTTTCTCGCTCGAACTAAAGTCATATCATATTGTATCAGTGGCTTCAGATAACTAACTAGGCGGCGGATAGACGTAATTGACTTGCATGAGACAGCTATTGTGATTTTAGTTCCGTTTCTAATTCTAGGCAGCATCCATAACGTAACTACTATATTATGCCTAGATATATTAAAACAAACGGGTTAAAAATATCTATAACGTTATGAGATGCCGTAGCAAGCAAATAACTATTTTTACGAGTAAGTTATCTTAAAGATATGTAATCAACAATATGTATATATACAATACAATACAAAACTCTTTATTGCACACCTCACACGTAATAAATAAATAAATATAAATAAATAAATATCTTGGGACATCTTACACAAATCGACCTAGTCCCACGGTAAGCTCAATTAAGGCTTGTGATGTGGGTACCATGCGACGATATATATAATAGATAGATACATATATATACTTAAATACATAGACAACCATGACCAAGAAACAAATATTTGTGATAAATAAATACACAAATAATGCCCTCGCCGGGATTCGAACCCGGAACCTCCAGCTTCGTAGGCAGGGTCACTACCAACTAGGCTACGGAGGCTGACAATAGTAATAAAGAACAAAAGTTTACAAAACAAAAGAAATACAACAAACAGAGGTCACAAAAGGCGGCCTTATCGCTAAAAAGCGATCTCTTCCAGACAACATTTGGGTAGAGGAGACACGATTACAAAAATGCAGGTGATGAATAAAAAGGAAAATATTTAAAAATAATATTTATTCTTACCAACAACACAAACGAACATTCCAATAGACATAAGGGTGGATCGATTTTTTTATTTTTGGAAATTCATAAAATAATCTTTATGTATCGATATTTCGTGGCTAGAGAAACAAAAAATATTATGATCACATTTGAATTTACTTTTATTTTGTACTTCGTTTATAGGCCCAAAAATCGGCTCTATTTTTAAGGTTTTCTTAAGAAAAGTCAGTAGTTCGTGGATATTTTCGGTTTTATTTTTATGTAGAAATAAAATAACATTATTTGTCATAAATTTAGAATTTGCACAATTTAATTATATGAAAATTATAACCAGTATCGGCAAAAACTGGTTTTCAACTTTGAGGCTCTTGGGGCAGTACTTGCCAAATGAATATCGGAAAAAGGTATATTGTTAAAGAATGTTACTTTTTACGACTATCATTCTATTGGCCCGCGGTTCCAAAAATCCGAAAAAAATTTTTTTTTCATACTTCAATGTACGGACCAAAATTTTTTTTCAGGATTTTCTGAAACGCGGCCGTATAATCTAAGAATAACCTGTCTAAAAAGTAACTTTTTCAACAATATATCTTTTTCCGATAGGTAATCATTCGGGAAGTACTGCCCCAAGAGCCTCAAAGTTGAAAATTAATTTTTGGAGATACTGCGAACAATTTTCATATAATTAAATCACACAAACATTAAATTTATGAAAAACAATCTTATTTTGTTTATCCATAAAATTAAAACGGAAAATATCCTTGCTCCGAGTTTTCTTAAAAAAACCTTAAAAATAAGGCCGATCTTCGGGCTTCTATATATGTGATAAAATATCCAAAAATTGTCATAATATTTTTTGTGTTTCTAGCCTCATAGTATCGATTCGTAAAGATTATTTTATGATTACCCGAAAATAAATTTTTGTTAATCGCATGTATCATTTTTTCGCTGTTTGTTTTCCAACAATAAATAAAATAAAATAAATAAAAAAATCGATCCACCCTAACATACATAAATAAATGTAATCATATAAACATACATATATACCAGCTACATATATAAATATAAGCATATCAAGTAGAGGAAAATAACAGTGTCAATCATTAAAATTAAGGAAGAGACAGATAATATTCCTTAACGTTGGATTTAAAAGCGACTACGGATTGCGCTTGTTTTATGTATAAAGGGAGAGGGTTCCACAGTCTAACAGCCTGAAAAGTAAATGAACAATTGTAAAATTTGGAAGATGATGAAGGTACCGTAAAACTACCCAACTATAGTCCAAAAGCTCCCAACTATGGTCTAAAACTAAGTCAAATATCTTCGATTTAGTGTAATGGGTATAGTGTCTTGGATTTAGTGTAGTGGGGCCTTTTGTCGAAGTTGCCATCTTATGGACTGCCCGAGGGATTATGCAGATGGATTGCTAGCTTTTTGTCCGGCAGACGCATTCGTGCCGTAGTAGACAGTAGCTGCTCTGATAGCATGGACATAAACGCTGGCGTCCCGCAAGGCTCTGTGCTATCCCCAACGCTGTTCCTTCTGCATATCAATGACATGTTGTCTATCGACGACCTCCATTGCTATGCGGATGACAGTACTGGGGATACTTTTTACACAGGCCGTGCTAATATCCCTCGCTCTGTGGTACTGGAAAGTCGCGGAAAACTTGTGTCTGACATCGAGAACACTTTATCTAGAGTCTCGTTATGGGGTCGGGATAACCTAGTCAGGTTCAACCCCACAAAGACACAAGTTTGCGCGTTTACCGCTAAAAAAACCCCATTTACTGTGGCTCCAAAGTTCCAAGACACAGCTCTTACCATGTCAGGGAGTATTGGGATCCTCGGAGTCGACATTTCCAACGACGTCCAATTCCGATGTCACCTAGAGGGAAAAGCTACGCTGGCATCCAAAAAGCTCGGGGTGCTCAATAAAGCGAGGGGATACTTTACTCCGGGGCAAAGACTTCTGTTATATAAGTCGCAAGTCAGACCCCATATGGAGTATAGCTGTCACCTCTGGGCAGGAGCACCTGTATACCAGCTTGCACCCTTTGACTCGGTTCAGAGACGAGCTGTCCGAATAGTCGACGATCCCAGACTCACAGGCGGTATTGAACCCTTAAGTCTAAGGAGAGACTTCGCCTCCTTATGTGTGTTCTATCGTCTGTACAATGGGTTGTGCTCTGAAGAACTGTTCGACATGATGCCAACGTCCACTTTTCATCATCGCACCGCTCGCCACCGACTGGGCGCTCATCCTCACACCTTGCAACCTAAATGGTCGCGCACCGTGCGGTTTCAGAGGAACTTCCTCCCGCGGACGGTCCGTCTGTGGAATGAGCTCCCTGCCGAGGTTTTCCCGTTGGACTACAGTATGGGGTTCTTCAAAAGAGGAGTGTACAAGTTCTTATTGGGTCGGCAACGCGCATGTGACACCCCTGGGGTTGCAAGCGCCCATAGGCTACGGTGACTGCTTTCCATCAGGCTGGCCGTATGCTTGTTTGCCACCGACGTGGTATAAAAAAAAAAAAAAAAAAATTATATTATTGACGCAGTTCTTACACAAAGTCTCCTAATTAATAATTAAAAAAACTTAGATAAACTAAAATAAAATATTTCCATTGATGCTTAATTACGAGTTGAACTTGTGGACCATAGTTGTAGTACAAGTAGTAGACTATAGTTGTATGGTTTTACGGTACAGTTAGGAGCAAATTTTGAGACGATCTTCTTCTTCTTCTTCGTCGTTCCCTCATGACTGAGGATCATGACCAACAACTATGTCCTTCCATTTTTCGCGATCAAGGGCTATGTGGGCTGCCTTCTGCATGGTACCACAGGCTTGTCTAATAGGGTCCGACCATCTTGCAGGGGCTCTCCCCCTAGCACGCTTGCCCTCAACTTGACCCAGTATGATGTCACGCTCGAGACTGTGGTGTGGTGATCGCATTATGTGCCCAAAGAATTTGAGAACCCTCTCTTGGCAGATTGTTGAGAGACGTTTAGATATGCTTAGCTCTCTCAGAATGGACTCATTAGTTCTCATAACGGTCCAAGGGATGTTTAGCATCTTTCTCCAACACCACATCTCGAACGCATCTATCTTGCTCCTGTCCGAACTCTTGATGCACCAGGTTTCCGCACCATACATAAAGATAGAAAAGACCAGTGTCCGCACCAATCGCATCCTGGTACCAAGACTTATACCACGATTCTTCCACAACTTTTTGAGGTTAGCCATAGCACTTTTAGCACCATTTGTTATTAGAGACCCTAGGTATACAAATTGGTCCACCTTCTCATAGCTATCTAGAGCATTGGATTTAGGAAGTACTTGTGCTCTGTCCACAACCATGATCTTGGTTTTATTATGGTTAATTTTTAATCCAAGTTTGATACTTTCTGCTTCCACTTTCTTCAGCAGAAAAGCCATTTCTTCCTCGTTAGATGCTACAATAGTGGTATCATCTGCATACCTCAGGTTGGTAATCTTTCGGCCGCCTATTTTTATGCCAACCTCCACGCCCTCCAGTGCCTTCCTCATGATGTACTCGCCATACAAGTTAAATAGTTTTGGAGACAAAATGTAGCCCTGGCGAACTCCTCGTTCTGTACTAAACGGTTTGGACATCTTGTCATCTAACTTAACAAAGCTTGTACCATCTAGATAAAGATTCTGTATCAGAAATACTAGGTGCTCAGGTACTCCCATCTCTACAAGCACATCCAGCATTGTCCTCCACTGCACGCAATCAAATGCTTTGGCATAATCTATGAAGCACAGGATCACCGGTTTATTGAACTCTCGGCATTTCTCAATGAGCACACGAACATTCATAACTTGATCTCTGGTCCCCTTCCCAGCAACAAAACCAGCTTGTTCACAAGGGATCTGCTGATTTGTAAATGCAGATAGTCTAGCATTAATCACATGCAAAAGGATTTTACTAGCGTGTGACATCAGCGATAGTGTACGGTAGTTGTCACACTTTCTTGTAGACCCCTTCTTGTGTAGAGGGATGACGGCGGATTGTGTCCAGTCCTGTGGCCATTGGCCGGTCTTCCAGACCTTGTTGCACAGTCTGTGTATGATGTTGGTACCCTCTGTACCCAAATTCTGGAGCATAGCCGCTGATACACCATCCGGTCCTACTGCTTTGTGCTTTAGCTTTTTAATAGCATTCTGTACCTCCGAAAGGAGTATGGTAGGTTCTTCGGTATGCTCATCCCATCTTCTCTCTGTAATGGAGCCTTTCTCGTCTCGGTATAGGTCACAAAAATAGGTTCTCCACCTTTCCAATACGTCCTCCATGTCTGTCAAGGCATTGCCATCTGCGTCGTCTACAATGGGCGTTTTCGGTTTAAAAGTTCCCGTAAGTTGTTTAACCTTCCTGAAGAGGTCCTTAGTGTGGCATTGACTAGCATGGACCTCGATCTCATCACACATTCTGTTAATGAACAAGTTTTTATCCTTTCTGGAGGATTTCTGGACCTTTCTGTGTAACAGGTTGTACTTGGATCGTTTACTGTCAGTGTCTAGGCCTTCCTTCTTCAATAGTCTCCTCTCATCTATCAGGGCCCACGTTTCGGAACTTATCCACTCTTCTTTTCTGCGGACGATTCTATTTAGAGCGTTACTCTCTTTGGCAGCGGCTTTAATAGACTGTTTCATTAGGAGCCAATCTGCTTCACTTGAGTCAAACGGATCCCACTCTACTGTTTTAATTTTGGATTCGATTGACTTCTCGAAATGTATTAGAGCCATATTATTCAATGAAACTGTCTGTGGGGGTGCCCGGCGAATTTTCTTTAAGCGAAGTCTAAAATCGGCAATCAGAAGTTGATGGTCGCTGCCACAATCCACCCCTGGAAAGAGTTGAGACGATCTAAGTGAGTTTAAGTAAGAAAACCGTTCTTTTAGATAGCGTGGAGTTGCGGGATTAAAAAGTACAGAATAAAGAAGGGAGAGTAATTATGTGAGAGTTACGGCGGTGACGGATAGTGAGCCAAATTTACGTAACCCAAATATGAACCGAATGCAGACATTCTGTATACGATCAAGTTTATTGAGTTGCTCCTCAGTGAGATTAAGGTAGGGGATATCGGCATAATCAAGAATGGGTAAAAGTAACGTATGAGCCAGCGCAATATATGTATAGATATATCGGTATCTTCGTGTTACTCGTAAACTACAACCTAATTATGCTACATGTTATTAATAAGGTGTCAGTGTCGGTACAAACCTATGTACCTACGTACGTAGCTATTATCAGAATTTCGTCTTTAGAGTTCCGTAGTAAATTAAGAACCATTATCGTTTCGCCATGCCTGTCTGTCCGTAGCACAGCTCAGTAGCCATATTAATCACGCCGACAAAGTGGAAGAATAAAATTAAGAAAAAAAAATCGGTTGTGTCCCATACAGTAAAGTGGGGATTTTTTTTGCCATAATCCTATAGTATGGGGGTATCATTAAATATATATTTCATAAAGAATTCGGGTTTCAAAGGAAAGTTTTATTGTAAAGTAAATTCTTTCGAAGAGAATCGGTCTAGAATAAAAAAATGTCCACCCCCTGGGTCTAACTTTTGATTCGCGGGTCCGAAAAATTGAAAAAATCATGAATGAGTGGGCTTAACGCCGTGTGATGACGGCAGTAAGAATACATTTGTCACCACCCCAACTCCTCCTGCGGGTGTCGTAAGAGTCGACTAAAGGATTGAAGTGTCACTGACCATTATTTGATAAAAGATTGATGATGGGCAGCAGCATCATCATAGTGGACACATTACTGCGATCGCCAATCCGCTTGCCCAGCGTGGCGATTATGGGTATTTACCTCCTAATGTGTTTACACGCATAGTTAATAGGAGAGGCCTACGTCCAGCAGTGGACTATCATAGGCTGATGATGAGTGGGCTTAAAAATACTTAAAAAAAAACTTTTTCGAACGTAATCGGCCCAGCCGTTTTTGAATAACTATGGAACCCTGCACTGAGCATGGCCTGAAATACTCTTGGCCTGTTCTTAATTAGACCAATCGATGCCCAGAATTTGTATTTTATCCATTTCTTTTTTCTAAATAATTGCTCATATCAAAATCAGGCGTTGGTTGGTTTATGGGTAATTTCTAGTATACTAATAAATGAGAAGAAATGTAAAACAAATAGTTATGTTTGCTAACTTGTCAACTTAGTTCGAAATAACAATTTCAGGCGCATTACGCACTTCGTAATTGGCAATGTAAGTTAATCCGGGTGTCACGTTCAAATAATAATTATTGGTTTTACACTTGGTTTTATACCTTTAAGGGCCTTGATCGTATTTTAATCTTAGTTAATTTTTAACGAATATTTTGTATCTACTACTAAATAGATAACAATAGGTAATTAAAAAACATTACGACAAGTTTCTGGATATACTTTGTAGTTAAACTCTTATTTAGACGTTTTTTGTTATTTTATATCTGTTGTTCTTTAATTAACGTAGCACTTTTCAGCTAATAAGTTAATAAGTAATAGTCGTTTATTTCCGCAGGTGAGTGTAGGTACAACAAAATTCAGATAAGGGGGTAAGTCTGTCGATCGGTACTATACCTACACATATGAACGATTTAAGTATAGGTACCTAGCTGTTAAATAGCCAAGTACGTAAGTTGGTAGAATAGTCCGTACATTACTCAAAAAAAAAGTTTCACTGAGTTATTTGACTGTGACTGAAAAAAGAAAAAATATTTTATGTGAATATTGAATTTGTTTACAATAATAATTGCTTTTTTAAATAAGTTGTTTAAATTTATTGCTGTCACAATTAATTAATAAAAAATTGTAACTCACTATTATTCAGATGCGCCCAATAAATAAAAAAATAGCAGTCGCGAGTTAGCTCTTATTTTCTTATGAGTACATAATGTCTTCTCGATCGAACCCAAATTAAATTAATTATAAAAAATATCATGTGAAAGTTTTACACAAATTGACCTAACCCTATTAATACAAATTTCACCGCAATGTAAGCATTGAACGTGTGCCAAATTTCAATATTACGAATTTAGGTTTCATGATCATTATACCAGTTGTGCGCCTGCGCCTACACATCAGTAAAACATGCGGGGTGATTGACCTCTCAACGACCGATAGCGATTCGACAGTGGTTTAATGCCCAAGACAAGACTATCTATAGCGAGGAAAAAATAACTGCAAACTTGGTGTCTAACCAAGATAATTTAAAAACTTTCGCGAAATACATGCATTACGAGGTTTAAATGTGCTTATTGTGGCTTAACTAAGTAAAATATTATAATAAATAAATCTATATATATAAACGGCAATGTCCTGACTGACTGACTGACTGACTGACTGACTGACTTAAATCAACGCACAGCCCAAACCGCTGGTCCTAGAGAGTTCAAACTTGGCATTTAGATTTTTTATAATGTCTAGAGGCACACTAAGAACGGATTTTTGAAAATTCCTCCCTTAAAGGGGTTAAAGTTTGTATGGGGAAACAAGATTAGTTGGGCTATTTTATTCGAAACTTCACATGAATGTTCTTAACAATAAATAAGTAAACACGTGTTTCAGGTTTTTTGAAAATTCATTTCCTATACAGGTTAAATGGAGGGTTAAAATTTGTATGGGGAAATAAGATTAGTGGGGCTATTTTATTCGAAACTTCACATGAATGTTTTTAACAATAAATAAGTAAACACGTGTTTCAGGTTTTTTGAAAATTCATTCCCTATGGGGGTTAAATGGAGGGTTAAAGTTTGTATGGGGAAATATGATTAGTTGGGCTATTTTATTCGAAACTTCACATTAATGTTTTTAACATAAAATAAGTAAACACGTGTTTCAGGTTTTTTGGAAATTCATTCCCTATGGGGGTTAAAAAAAGGGTTAAAGTTTGTATGGGGAAATAAGATCAGTTGGGCTGTTTTATTCGAAACTTCACATTAATGTTTTTAACAATAAATAAGTAAACACGTGTTTCAGGTTTTTTGAAAATTCATTTCCTATGGGGGTTAAATGGAAGGTTAAAGTTTGTAAGGAGGGACCAGATTCGTTGGGCTATTTAATTCAAAACGTCATAGATATGTTGTTGCCAATGAAGAAGTAGGTACTTATCTACATACCTCTATCATGTTATATAGTACGAGTATTTTACCTCGAGTACTTGTATTTAAAAAAAAATACTCCTAAGGTGGTAAAAATGGGGTTGAAAGTTTGTATGAAAAAAAGTTTAGTTTTAGATTAAGAAATTTCATATTGCGTAAACTAATTTTGAATAAAAATCTAAGAAAAGTAATTCCAGGATTTTTCAAAATTCACCTCCTAAAGGGTTGAAATGGGGCTCCAAAGTTTGTATGGCGAAACAAGATTATTTTATCCGAAACTTAATTAAATGAGAATATAAATAATTATCCTTTATTTACAATTTTCGAAAAACAAACATACAAAGGTTAATTATTTATGTTTACTTCTGGTTCTAGAGATTCCAAATTTAGCACGTAGGTTCCTTTAAGGGTGTAGGGGTGGTTTTAAAAAAATTAAGTCAAAATCCACACCCTAAGGGGTGCAATGATGGGGGTCCAGAGTTTGTATGGGAAAACTTGATTATTTAAACTATTTTATCCGAAACTTTACAGGAGTATTCCTATAAAAAGATAAAGATGTGTTTTAGGTTTTTGAGAATTCAACCTCTGAAAGGGGTGAAATGGTTAAAAAAAACATCATCGATTCATCGATATCGTTTCTATGGTTTATAGAGTCACTGTGGTGGGAGTCCTGATTGACTGACTCATCACCGGTTAAATGTTTTGGCTTGACTATTCCACCATGAGAGAAAAGGACGAAGCTTGTAGCGGATTACATTATTGTTTTGTAAGAGGGTGAATATCTGAGAATTTCAACCGCCTAATTTTGGTGGCATAATTTTTGCCGAAGTTTCTAAACGTCTCAATGTTATACTTCGCCATTTGTATAAGGTATCGTGCCTCCTTAAAATGACAAAGTAGCACATTGTAACGAATAGAAACTTCGACAAAAATCATGCTACCAAAATTAGGCGGTTGAAACGCTTAGATATTCACCCAGGAAATGACGATGCCTGTGTTGCTAATTTTAGTTCGTGTAGTTTATTTGCAATTAAGTATTTAATTATGTCATACTAATATGCTGTTCAATGAAACAGACTTCAGACAAAATGTAATAAGGTAAGATTCTACTTCGGTTTAGGAAAGGTAAGAACTGCTATCTCACACTGAAACGAACGGCTATCAAAGTAGGTTTTGGGTTAGGTTAGAATTGCGACCCCACATAGAAACGAACGACTATCAAAGGAGGTTCAGGTTAGGTTTTTACATTTTTTTTTCATAGAAGTCCAAAATCTACGCGTGCGAAGCCGCGGGCAAAAGCTAGTATTATAATATTTTCTAATTTGTCCTTCATGTCATACATGTAGTCACTCTGATGGACCGATCCTGATTATAATAATTATAAATATTTACGTAAGTACCGTAATGGTTTCTTAAATCTTCTTTTCTATGTACATTAGTGTACATAGCAACTGTTTAACAAACTTCAAGCACGTGTTAGCGACTGATTTATATTGTAGTTTGTTTGATGAATGATAAGACACCTATGTCTGGACTAGGCGTTTGATAAGATAAAAATTGTATTTTAATATCGGCTGGCTAATATTGTCGGCGTTGTTTGGCTATAGTTCCGAGGAGTATGTTGACAGCCAGAGACTTATTTACTACTTAAGCTGTCGGCACGGCAAGTCCTCGAAAGGGGACAATGGCCAGTGGCCACCCCTATCGTCACCTCTATTATACGCTTCATAAGTGATGGTGCCTGCATAAGTCTTTATATGATATATTGCTGGAAAAATATAATATTTATTATGTGACAGGCTAAGCTTACAATTAAAATTAAAAATTATATTCAAGCTTATACTTATACTGTCGAAGTGTTTGTCACTGTAATTATAGGTACCTACAGTTCAGTGCAAAAATACCTATGTATCGAAATAATCCTCTCATAAATGTGACTGTTATGACGTTTGTATATGATTACACAGAACTGATGTGCACTGGAGCATATTTTTTCCATTTTTATATTATTATACACCTTATTTTGCCTTTGACTGCACTTAGGTACTCATAATTCAACTGGTTAGTGTAGATGCTTTACCTGTCCTATCCAATGCAACAACCATCGATTTTTCAGGAAATAGTTATTTGTTGTACAAGGGATGAAAGTGGTTGTGTTGAATTTGCGTTACATTAACCACTTAATGTAACGCAAATTAACCTTAAACTGGCAAATCCATGTATCAATATACACAAAGATTTTTTCCCCTCACTAGCTCGTAAAGCGCTCGTTTATCGTTTAATACGAGCGGGTAAAAACGCTTTTTACACTCTTGTGAATAAAGTAATTTGACATTGCTCTAATTCCTATAGCCCCCTACTGCCTAGTATAAGTGGATCTGTATGACCGTAGTAAACATGCGCAATCGGAGCTCACATGTTAAATTGGTCGTTCTCATGGGTGACTTTGTAAGCCATTGGCTATATTTAATTTCCAGAAGTAACTCTATTCTACGATACGTTTCGACATTGAGTTTTAAATGGTTTCTTCAAGTTAATTTACATTTGGATGAGATTTGTAATCATATTTCCTCGCGATAGTGAGGGGAAAAAAGTTGTATTACACTTGGCGGCAAAGTTTGTTCAACTCTCGTGCCTTGAGACCTTCGCAATGCTCAAGATTCCAGTTTTTGAACCACTCGCTACGCTCGTGGCTCAATTTTGGAATCTTTCGCTAGCTCAGGTCTCAATATTGGCACGACAGTTAAACAACAACTTTGCCCCCTTGTATAATAAATAACTAATTTACTTATACACATATATACGCTGTACATGCATAGTTAGTGTATGTAAAGTAGGTACCTATCATATGTGAATATTAAGGCTACCTTTACTTACATTAGCCACACTTGCACAATCTATAGTTCGGCCATCAACACGTAATTTAATGAATAGTAGCCCACCTAACGAAGACCAAAAACTGCCTCTCGGGGGAAATAACTCGTGTATAAGCGAATTTTGGCATAGTTGTAGGAAATGTTGTTTTAAACCACATACTAAAAGTACTGGTGGTTAGGGGTGGAGCTAAGGGGGGGAGGGGGGTGTAAAGGTCCTTATTTTTAATTTTTCGTAAATAACTCGTAAACCGTAGCTTATAGCAAAAAATGTTCCAGGACATAAGTAATCTACATAAAATTCTCTACAAAAAAGATATACGCATGTTTCCTCTGGGATCACTGTGTCATGAGATAAGAAAGCAAGAAGATGGACAATAAAGAAATAAACACGTTTGTTTAAGTAGGTATAGCACATACAGGATGCTCGCGAGCATACCAAAAGATTTTAATGTTCAATTCCTGACCATATTTAGAGTCTTTAATGTTACGTAAAATTTCCTGGATTCGGCTTGGTTTCAGAGATAATCAACCTTTTTTTCGAAATAAGTTTTTCGACGTAACTCGTCATACAACTTCTTTTTGATTGCAATGCTACCACAATGTGTTTTAATATTACCACACCTTTTGCCTGGCAATCGAAAAATGGGAAAAACTTGACGAAATAACCTGTCCCTAAAAAAAGTATTAAAATAAATAATTTTAACAAATTGTTGTCATGATAAAAAGTACTGGAAATGTTAAAAAGTATTCAAAAAGTGTAAAAAAAAGAGAAAAAAAAATTTTTTTTTTGGTGGTATTTCACATTAGGTGTCATAATATTTTTTGTTTGTTTTGATGTCTAGAATGCATAGTTAAAATCTTTTGACGATGATTATAAGAATATTTTAGATTTAGAAGATAATTAGGAATTTAATTTTTACAAATAAGTATACAGGGCGCGCCCGGGCGCGAGCATTCCAAAAGATTTTAAGTATGCATTCTAGATATCAAAATAAACAAAAATGATTATGACACCTAATGTCAAATACCCCCAAAAAAAAATTTTTTTTTTCTCTTTTTTTTACACTTTTTGAATACTTTTTAACATTTCCAGTACTTTTTATCATAACAACAATCTGTTAAAATGATTTATTTCAATATTTTTATTGGGACAGGTTATTTCGTCAAGTCTATTCCCATTTTTTGATTGCCAGGCAAAAGGTGTGGTAATATTAAAACACATTGTGGTAGCATTGCAATCAAAAAGAAGTTTTATGACGAGTTACATCGAAAAACTTATTTCGAAAAAAGGTTGATTATCTCTGAAACTAAGCCGAATCCAGGAAATTTTATATACATTAAAAACTCTAAATATGGTCAGGAATTGAACATTAAAATCTTTTGGAATGCTCGCGAGCATTATACCTACTTAAACAAAAGTGTTTATTTCTGTATTGTCCATCTTCTTGCTTTCCTATCTCATGACACAGTGATCCCAGAGGAAACATGCATACATCTTTTTTGTAGAGAATTTTATGTAGATTACTTATGTATTAGAACATTTTTTGCTATAAGCCACGGTTTACGAGTTATTTACGAAAAATTAAAAATAAAGACCTTTACACCCCCCTCCCCCCGTTAGCTCCACCCCTAACCACCAGTACTTTTAGTATGTGGTTTAAAACACCATTCCCTACAACTATGCCAAAATTCGCTTATACACGAGTTTTTTCCTCTGAGATTCCTTCGTTTGGTGTACTATAGTGGCGTCAGAAATGTATGGACAAACCCTGATAACCCCGTGTTAGTGGGCTAACCTCAGATTGTGCAAATAGGGCTTAAATATGCAAATAGGGAGTTTTTTGATTGTTTGCGCCAAACCAGCTTGCTCATATGTAGATACGTAGGAACTCAATTTTTGGGCTTTCGTAGTAAACTAGGAACCCTTATATAATAGTTTCACCATGCCCGTCTGTCCGTTTGTCGGCCTGTCTGTCCGCAGCATAGCTCACTGGCCGTAAGTACAAAAAAATTGCAATTTGCATATTAATCACGCTGACAAAATGGTAGAATAAAAGGTAGTAAAACAATTTTTTTTCGGGTACCTTCCCTAATAGTAAAGTGGGGACGTTTTTTTTATTTTGCTGTGGGGTATCGTTGAATATGAGATTTTTTCTAATGTCAATATTTTTAGAGATTATCGATCCAAAAAGAGAATTAAAAAAGTTTTAGTCCACCCTCCTCTAACTTTTGATCCATGGGTCCAAAAATATGAAAAAAAAATAACGGCTCGGTCGTTTTTCAATAACTACGGAATCCTACACTGAGCATGGCCCGATATGCTCTTGGCCGGTTTTTTATTTTCATTGTATTATACTGCATTTGCGTTCTTCCCATAGCCAGTCAATTTCGTTATAAAATTTAAGTACATCGTATTTCACCCAGATTCACTATTCTTTTTATTATTCCTCTATTTCTTATAAAATCATTGACCCCTGAAACCCGTCGGACCAAAATATCGTATCTGAGTTCACTAATTTTGTACTACACGCTATTTAGATTTTCCTGAGGGAGTAACGTAGTCGGGAGGAATACAAATTAAAGCCTGGTCAAAATAAATATCTTACGGTTGATTTGTTGTATTAGTATATAAACTCAAATATTCATGAAATAAAACTATGAAAACGGATAAACTCGCGTATATTAACTAATTTTAACTTCATTTCGACGTTTCGAACACTTTACAGGGTTCGTGGTCTGCGGATGACAAATAAAATATTCATGTTTTAACTCTACCCATTTTCATGGTTGCGCTACCTCTACTGAACTCTCAATGACCATGGTTCATCATGCTCTTGACCGCGAGCCCAATTTCGAGAACGCCAATCATTATGACCTTAAATATACCTCTTTACAGAGTCTTTCTGAGCAAATAATTTGATGAAAACAAGGTGACGTGAACGCTCCGTTTTATCCAGATTTATGTGACCTGTGAAATGACCTCAGTTTTATGTTTACATATTTTTTATCATGACAGCTTCATCATAATTATATAGAGTGCGGTAATATTGGACTTAAATCTGGTTATACGAACAAAAGTTCACCACCAAACCAAAAATTATTATTAAATTGTATCTGTGTATAAGCCGCAGAGTATTGTTTTCGTTTATCACGTCGTGTGGTAGATGTTTTGGCCACCCAACAGTGTGTTACTCTGCTGATAACTCTATTAATACCTATCTATCTTCTCTCGAACATACTGCCATCGCAATGTGCCCGGTGGTGTAGTTAGGTACAATTTTTAGTAAGAAAAAAGCGAAAAATTACTACTACTAATTGATTATTCGAATAAATATATTTCTCAAACATGCAATGAAACATTGATGTTATGTTCCTTATAATGGCTGCGAAGTATAACGTTTAAGTTGGGGCTAGGTGAGGTTGTTAATGGAATTTCATACGCCTCTTGCAAACCTAGGCCGGTAAAGTCCTCTTTTTAATTACGCATACACATAAATGTGGCACAAGCATTATATCATTCAGCCATTTAATAAACGTAAGGGCTCCTTCACACGAGCTACAAGGCAACCCGGCTAGTCTTACTTTTTGGTGTATTTTGATGTATTTTGTTTTATATCATTTTAAATGGATAGTTGCGGGTTCGAAGCCAGGGGAACAAAAAAATGGATATTTCGGAGACACGGCTCTTTGAAAAAACCTACATTTTTGCATTGCATGTTTGAGAAAATTCCCGGCAACCTCTTTCGTCCCGGCCTCTGTACTATTCTATTCTTACCACATTCTGCTGCTGATATAATTATGTAATTTATGTATAACAAACTATACAATAGTCCTCTTTATTTATGTATTGTATAGTGTACGGATAAAGAACGCTGCCAAATAGACAAGAACAACCGGCCAAGTGCGAGTCGGATTCACGCGTTCGGGGTTCTGTAGCAGCAAAAATTAAAATATAGGTACAGTAAAATATCAAAAACTATAAGGGATTGTTTGATTTGATCAAAAATAAAAATAGATGAAAGAGTTTAATC
Source organism: Thaumatotibia leucotreta (assembly GCA_025490895.1). Lineage (NCBI taxonomy): Eukaryota > Metazoa > Arthropoda > Insecta > Lepidoptera > Tortricidae > Thaumatotibia > Thaumatotibia leucotreta. The sequence goes on along the minus strand of JALPQI010005212.1, from coordinate 1,821 downwards.
ATATCAAATCAAAATCGTAGAAAGTGTGTCAAGCCACAATTGTTTTCTGTGCTTGTTTGTGACCAGTATCTACACTCGTCCCTAGGAAAAATATTAACCATCAAAATATTATTACAAAAAAACTACTTAAATAAAATAAAAAAGCCTGTGCTGAAAATAAACAAATAAAAATGTATTATTTAACAACTTTTAACAAGTATTTATTTATTTAACCTTTATTGCATAGTTACAAAAAATAAAAGTATAAATGGCGGACTTAATGCCTTATACGTATAAAACATTCTCTACATTTGGTACGGAATCATTAAGCAGAGAAATTAACATTAAAGTTACTAATCAAAATATTACCATATCGTACATACGTAAATACATACGAAGTATTTGATGTATGTGGGTATGAATTTTTAACTCTTGTGTAAATCACGTTCGTACATGATTAAGATATCTATGTATAGCATAGTTAAACATGACAACATTCGATTTATCGGTGACCATGGACTTGACATAATGTATGAATTGTATTGTTTTTATATAATATAATGTGTAGCCTTGAACTCGATCACGGTCCGTATAAAAGAAATAGAGATATATGAAGTATGTGTGCCTCCCTAGATTCCTTAAGACCTCCTAAATTATAAATTGTACGTCATCAACGGTGAATTGTCCAAATGTGTGTATAGTCGTAATATTATGTTTGCTGGTTTATAGACCCATTTATCGCCTACGAACTGGCGTTAAGCATGTTGACTCAAGCTCGGAGTTGATAGATAATGAGAATGATTTATTCATTATGTTAATATTGTTGCTGCTCCGTAAATGTTTCTTCAATCATTGGGCGATCTTCGGTCTGAGTGGTCGCAAATTGTAATATTAAAAATAAATGTTATATTTTGTCCAGAAATAGATGTAGATTAACCTTGTGCGCGGATCCGCCGGTACAAACGTGCGATACGCGTGTGCTCGCGATAGTGTTTGTCTGCGCCTCGCCTTGCCTTGTTGACTCTCTATTAAACATAGAATCGTAAAATATTCCATTCGTGTATTCGTTTCCCAAATATAAAAAGTTCAGATTTAACGTAAGTACTAAAATTTGCTTTATTCTTATTTTTACATGGTATACTTTTAATTCATGTTCTTATAAGTAACTATTAGTTCAGAGATCTACTTAACTGGTATTAAGATATACCTACTGGGCATTGATATAGATATTTATATTGGTAAATTGTTGGTCCAGTAAATGTTTAGGACAATCTTGTTTTCTAAAAAGGTCGATATCATTATTATATATATATACTTACCTTATAATATATATTTGATTTATTAGTCCCGATGTATCTTATAGGTACCTATGTATGTATTTAGTATCTAGTTATTCATTTGCTTTTGATTTGGACATAATTATATTTTAATCAGCTTGGCATAAATATGACAGCTGTTTTATCGATTACTTCTCTTCTTCAAATGCCAATCTATTTAACTGTATAGTTTAGGTACTCAATGGTGGTTTAATTTATTCACGATTCACATGTTGTTGCTAACCAACGAGGAACACATAGGTGTCTCTTTTCTCTTCTCGCGGACGTTATTTAAATACATTGGAATTATTGATCACTTTGGTTTAATATCAAAAATACTGCACAGCTTTCGTTAGTGATAAAAAAGTGCGTAAGTGCAACGAATTTACTAACTGTAATACCTTAATCCTTTAATTGTACTAATAAAACCATGGAACACTATAAACGAATGGTGCTAAAATGCGTTCCCTCAATCTTGAAAAATTATCTTGTTGTAGACATCCACTAATAAATAAAATTATGATAC
>JALPQI010005211.1:0-42367 GCA_025490895.1 Thaumatotibia leucotreta | reverse complement strand
GCTTGTCTCCCAGTTGGCCTTGTGGTCTGGACGCAGCAAGCCACATCTCGTCAACCAAGACGCGCACTCGCGCCACAACTCCTCGCCACCGGCCGCCATAATTCACGCAGTGCACATCAAAAGTCACGGCAGCACTGCTTTTTAATAATCAACAAGCCATCATTCAACGAGGGTTAATTGATAATTGACATACAAATTGATACAACAAACACGGGAGCAACAGCACAAGACAAGAGTTCTTTGACAACTGAACCGGAGTGTTGCTAGATGCGGAATGATTGTTTTTTGCTTTTAAAACAAGAGGAGGCTGCGGTGTTTGCGAATGCTTGGTGCTGCTAGATTTGTGTCTAAGTTGCCGTTTGCAAAAGTCCGTCAAAATGTAATTCTTCATTATTTATGCACAAACAAAAGAGTTAAATTAGTAATACAATGATTGTAAGTTAATAAATGCAAAACCTTAAAATAAATCATGATTGAGTGACGTCGATAACACACGAACGAAACGCAGCGAGGTCAATCAATGACTGTGTCATAAAACATTTTCCACTACGGCAACATTAGTTGTAGGCGGAGTGACGCGAGTGCACGTCGAACGAACGATTTTCTTAAAATTTCCCGTTTAAAAGTGATATCTTATACGAATTTCCACTTAAAATCAACGAGTTCGGTAAGATTTTTCTCTATTATACATTTATTGACCGTTTAAATATATCAACTAGTTGGAAAAGTCTATTTTTCTTATCTGACACACCCATGTATCGCCGAACTATATCACCGAATTCCAATTCCCTTACCAAACTCAATATGGTGGACGATACATCGGAAACTATTAAAAACTGTTACTAGGTAGCGTGCCTACGTTCTACGGAAGTCTAAATTTGTCGCTAACGGTGGTTATCCTTATTAGGTTTATTTTGGTGCATTACGTCATGGCCGTAATAGGGAAGTAGGTATGCGCTTGCCGGTTCCAGCGGCGAGTAGAGTCGGCGGTGCGTGAATACAGAGCGATTGAGTCGCATACTTTCTATCGATAATTGCTATTCCCAGCGTATCTCGAGCGCTCGACAGTGCATTGCAGATTCTTGAGAAAGGTAGGTGCTTAAGTAGAGTGCAGTGCAGTTGTAAACTTTACTAACATGCACAATGGCCTCAATTAGTGCTGGAGCCACACCTTATTCAATTATATTGGTACACATTGTAAAGCAGATACTCTACATAACAACATTTAATAATAACTAAAATTGTAAGTAGTGTTAAGAATTATTTTATGTATAATACAACAAACTGTTATGAATCAGTTTTTTATAGACATGATGACATGTAGTCATGCACTATTTTCAACTATCCAAATGTGTTTCCATCTGAATATTTATGAGAATTAATAGTTATTAAGAAATATAACTCATGTGAGTCTCACACATTGTACAATTGTACAACTCATGTGATTTTTGTTGAATACCATTGACATGTTTTGATCCATTACTATGGATCCCATTTGTGGCACTGGGCTTTTGACACAAGTTATTAAATAGATATTATATTTAATTATTCAAAATTCATTGTACATGTGTAACTTATTAAATTATATGTTCTTAGCCTAATACTGACCAATTAAGCCATTACTAGGGCTTCTATATCGAATTTCGTAATTCCAGGACAAAAACGATTTTGGTCATTCAGCTTAAATCGGACAAATAATGCTGGTAAATACTTAAAATCTATAACATGTTCCACATGAAAAGTTTTCCATGTTTCCCCTGGAGGATACTTTTTAAACCCCCCAAAACTAGAATCCCGGCTGCTAAACTAGGATAAGTCCAGGGAAACCTGGACACTTGACAGCCCTAGCACATATTCATACATCATCAGCCTATCTCAGTACACTGCCTGACGTAGGCCTCTCCTATTAACTATGCATGTAGATGCATTAAGAGGTAAATGCATATAATTGCCATGCTGGGCAAGTGGATTGCCCATCACAGTAATGTGTGCACTGTGATGTCGTCATCAACATGCTGCCCATCATCAATGAAATCAAAGAATGGTCAATGACACAACTACAGCCCTAGCAACTATAAAAATAATAATTAAGCCTAATGTATTGTTGATGTATGCTAATACATAGGAAAGAATCAGCCCATAATAATGTCAATAAGTGCAAATATAATATAATTTTGGAACCTTTCTTGTACCTAATAAAATTAAGGAGGCAGTGTGAGTAAAAAAATAATGAAAAAGGTATTTCATCAAACTTAATTTCATAAAAAATCATTTATAGACTTACCCCCTTATCCATAAACATCTCCTAACATAGCAAGCCTAAGTTTTTTTTATCCCTTTCGCTCATATTGATAAGAGTGATAGGGGCAAACATAAGAGGGATAGAACCTACCAAAAAAAACAACAGCTTACTTAAAAACAGGCATTACTTTTTAGCAAAAACCTTATTTGGTTTTCACAATTACTATTTATTTAATATTGAACTTGCCCATATTTACGTTACCAAAAAGTCATTTTTTATCAGGTATTGAGTAGAAAGTAAACTTTAAAATGATGTTCTTGTAATGTGATTAAATTGTGTTTGATCAAAGTGCATCCATATTTTTATCAATGTTGATAAGTACTGATATTATGACTTATATCAGTATCTTGCTCAATTTCTGATATTGTCAAGTACATTTGCACTCTGCTGCTTGCTGCTCAGATATTTGTGAGTACCCTAGCTCCTCTGATATATCTGATCGCAACTGTACCAGCTGGTAAAAGTGCATATATTATAAAAAATTGTCTCATAGAAATCTATGTTCTAAAAATATCAACAAGAATACAATCTAATGTAAAAAATCCTGTTAACTGTCTTAACCCACAGATTATCATATTATTCATATGTATGTAATTATGTATACAAAACTATGAAGGGAATGTACCTTAAATATTGTAGATAAGGTATTTTGTTTAAAGAAAACTATGTTATTTTTAAAAGTTAGTAATACTGTATTCACAGTTTTTCTAAGAAATCTAGCTTCATCTTAATAAATAACTTTGTTGCAATTTGAACATTCATTGGATGTTGTTCGTTTCTTTAAAAAAATACTATGCTACTTAAGAAGACTTAAAAATAATAAGTCTTCTTAAGTGACATAGTATTTTAGTTATTCTTTCGATTGGCATCATAAAAATAGCGGATATTTTTTATCACATTTAAGTTGGTTCGATTCCCAGACAAGTCAAGTAATTTTTAGAAAGTCTTGGAATGTAGAGTTACTAGCTTTTCTACGATATTTAAGGCATTTTCCTTTCATGTCCCATAGTTTTGGGACGCCCTGTATAAGGGATTGAAGTGACTCTAATCATTTATTTTTTGAAAATTGATGATGGGTAGCTTTTTCATTATATTGGACACACTACTGCAATCGCCAACCCGCTTGCCCTGGCGATTACGGTCATTACCTCTTAATGCCTCCATACGTTTGGGTTATAGGGTACTTGTCCACCAGTGGACTGGTGTGAGGATGTGATAATAAAGACATAATCACTAGGGGTCGGAACTATGGGTGCAAAACTTTAACATAACTTTAAAATTGACATATGGTTACACTTTAGCCAAGCAAAATACGAATATTATTGAAAAATCTGTATCCAATTTTATTCCCTGTCTCGAAATCTTCAACTTACAATGTGTGTGTGTGTAGATATGTATATTTTATGGATGTATGTAGTAATAGTAGTAGTAAATCACTTTATTGTACACAGAATATGTTACAACACAGTTATAAAGAAATGTAAGTACAAAGGCGAACTTATCCCTATAAGGGATCTCTTCCAGCTAACCTTTGAGAAATTGAGTGGAGATTCGAAAGTTTAGATAGACAAACTCACATGATGCACAATAAATAAATAAAATACATTATCTCTAAATGAATAGAATACACATATAATTTTTATCATAAAATACATAGACTACATATCAGTATACATAAATATTATACAAATGAAATATATAACAAATAATAGAACTGCTAAAATATCAGTAATTAACCTAATCACCGTTGGTGGACAACCACATCTTTTTAATATTAGCCTATGCTTTTTAATATGTGCTATGTCAAGTCCACTTGAGAAGTTTTGTTAAAGTTTTGCACCCATAGTTCCGACCCCTAATAATGACATAATGTAAATGCACACTTTGAACCATTCCAGCCACACCCATATGACTGCATAGCAACCTACATACGCGTGGAGATTGTAGCCGAGATATCTAATGTCTGTCAGGCGTATTGCATTACCAACTGCAGGGACTATTTTGCAATATAACCACTCAATTTGCAAACGATTCCGTAGATAGTGTAAATTGTTAACTTCTCTTCAGTGCAGTTCAAGACGTGAAGGCTTAAGATCTTTTTATATTCATCCATACCTCCCTCCCCAAATGAGTAATGTAACTTAAAAAAACAATTTGATTATAAAGTATTAGACAACTATTGTAAAAAAAACGCTAATGTCGAATCCTCAGCTGATTCAAGTGATTCAACACTTATGGTTTGAGACTCAAAATTCTCCATTCTTCACAATTTTATATGGAAAGACGCAAATACAAAAGTAATGAATATAGTATGTAATATACAAATTGGAAGTTGCTAAAAAATCTTAGCTACAAAAGACTATTTAAATACTTTCATTATTTATTACAAATGAAAAGGAAAGAACTAGCGAATTAGAGAGTTAAACAAGTAGGTATTTTATATTAATAATCTTTTTGCGGGAAACCTCCAGTTAATTTACTAATGAATTTTTGTAAATTATTAAACACAACACGGCAAACACCACAACAAATCAAGAAATGCCATTGATAACCTAAATTTCTTATCTTAGTTTAAATATTGACATAATCATAATTATTATTTGTCTAGTGGTTACAGCTGTTTCCTCGAATTTCTGTTTGTTCTGACATAAATCCTATAAAATATCATCAACAAGTTTCCTTTTGGACACCAATGACTGAAATTCCGGCACGTCAGGTTAACCCCTATGACCGATATATAAGTCACGATCCTTGAAACAATCCGGGGTGTACACGACACGACGTACATGCAGGTGCATAAAGTTCAAATTCAGTTTTGACAATGGTGACGTGCCGTTTAAGTGATAGCGCTTATATTTAAGTGTCATCAAAAAGCTTAAGTGCAATTGATTTGAAATTACTAAAATTTCTTTTCGTACTGTTAAGTACCATTTCAAACCTCCAAAAAAACCGAACTCCTAAACGATAATGGCTTAAACCAACCGTCATATTTCGACAAACTTAACAAAATCGCCGGCTACCTCTCTCTCGCCGACCGAAACATCCTGCACTCCTTCAAAAAGGCACTCTCCTTATTAGATACTACCGTTGTTACGTCATTCTAGAACCGATACGGGTTCGACTCTAAATACCTAATGAATGTAACCGTCAGCAAATGTATCATTGTAGCATTCCTATCCCAATTATCAATAGATTAAACCTTGCACACAATACAGTCATTATTCCAAATTATTTAAGGACTATTTTAACATGTTTTTACAATTGCAGTTTATATGAATGTTATCTATATGACTTAAGGTTGGTTATCGTTTGGCTGGAATGTTAATAGTGATTTCGATGAGTCACAAGGCCGTGTGATGTCACCGAGTGATGTCAAGTGAGGTTTGACCTTACGTTGGTTTGTTTTTTAATGGTAATCGCCTAAACGGTTACGCCGGTGATTTAGTGTTCATATGTCTACTAATTTAGGCAACAATAAAAGTGCTTCACGAGCTATTGAATCCTTCAAATGCCCCATAGGTGAGCTCTTTCACTTTTAGCATGAAATTAAAATTAGGAGCAATTAACTGATATTTTGGTTTCTTTTTTTCGCGATTTTTTGTTTGTCTCCATAGTTAAAGGTTCTCGGCGTGACCATCCTTAATACCCAGTTCACTCTTGCTCCCGGACTCAGATGTCACCCTGTATATTAGACTATTAGAAGACTCAGCGCATTAGGGTATACTGATTTTATAAAAGATTCATTTATTGTAAGTGATCACAGAAGTAGTTAGGTTTTTATCGAAAATAGACAAGATACTAAAGTGAAAGAATAGAGCAAGGCTTTTAATTGGGGTTTAGATTTTCATAAGAATTTCTGCTAGACATAAAATAACCAGTTGTCCTGTCATGTCTGTTCCTAGTTAGTTTGTTAGTATAATTGGTGTTAGTGTTAACATATAAAAGAAATTGAACAATTGAGAGGAAACCTATGATACATTTTTCTTAATTTATGTTTTACTATACGCAAACAGCTGAGCATCTTTTGATACGGGATGAACGGAAAGTAGCGATCGCATGCCTTTTCGCTAGGTCACCGGCGTCCTATAGTCGACACCGACACCTAGAGGAAATAGCCGTCCCGGTAGAAGGGGAGTGCGTACGGGTACAACTGTGAGAATGATTGATGACAATGAAGACCGAAATTCGGGATAAGAGCCAATCAACTTTTTTCGGGCAGTTTATTTGTTAAGTTCATAACTAATGTAATAAATAATATACCATTTGCGACTTACACGAATTTCATTATAGATTCAATCTATAATTTAAATTTGTAAAAAAAATATTTTTTGTCAATTTTACGGTAGCTTAATAGACAAACTTACTTTCATACAAATTCAGGGACAACTATGACTGTTGAGTGTACCGTTAAATAATAGAAAGAAACTAAAATGAGACGAAAATCTTCAGCGGTAGCTACTTTATTGCCCTGTTACATCAATTAATTATTTGTCGAATAAAATATACGTCCTTATTGTGTTATTGAGGTTTTCCGCGAAACGGCAATTTACAAACCACACGAAAAAATACTTGGCCCATAATTCACTATTCTAACTTCAAAATACTTTATTAATTTATACAAGCCATGGCATTTCACCACATCTAATTAGAGATGTAGGGTTCTCGGTAAATATCCAATTTTCTGTGCTGTAACTTACGATTTGGAAATGTTCTCCATAATGTGTTAGGAAAGTTACAACAACAACTGACAAACAACGTGGCCGCGAAAAGCCCTAATTGGTCCATGATTTATAAGACCAACTCGTAACGATACCCCAACGCTACTTCTGTCTAGACCACCGAGGGTCCACTTAAAATGGCCGGCTCGATTGCTCTAGTTTCAGATAGAGGCAGACTCCCGTCGGGTAATCTCACATAACACATTATCACGTCATCATTCATGAGCCTATTATACACCCTTGCTGGACGTAGGCCTGTTCTAGTACTTATGCGTATAGACGCATTAGGAGGTAATGCCCATGATCGCCACGCTGAGTGAGTTGGCGATCGCAGTAATATGTCCATTATAATGGCGCTGCTGCCCATCATCAATAATAAATGAATAGTCAGTGACACTTCAAACCCTACGGGATTCCCCTTCAGAACTACGGGATTGAAGTGTCACGGGCTATTGTCTAAAATTGATGATTGGCAGCAACATACACTAGGACCCACTACTGCGATAGCCAATCCGCTTGCCCAGCATGGCGATTATAGCATTACCTCCTAATGCGATCATACGCATACGTAATAAGGAGAGGCCTAGAGGTGTCGTAGTGGTGTAGTAGGCCAGCAGTGAACTATAGGCTGATAATGTGTACATATTAACATGTCATTATCTCATTATCATTATGAATCTATCAATTGGTTTTGTCTAATGCTCTGATGCTGTAATAGGCTACTTGACTCATATCAAATTTAGTGCAAAACATTATTATTTTCTGTAGTATTTATTGAAAAGATCAATATTTTTCGATTACGGTGTAATAAAAGTGTTTGATGGGTACATATTTTTTATTGAAAAATTTGTTTTATTTTTTTTTATTTCGTACTCTGAAAACGGTGTCGGCCATGATGTGACGTCATAGGATCTTAAACTAACTTCATGTCGAATCTTATACGAGTGAAATTCGCCATAGACATGTAGGCTTGTAGCTTTACTGTGACATTGACATAACATAAGTGACATGTCAAATGTTTGTTTTCGGTTTGAGTGACGTCACACCACAGATAATCTAAGCATTAACATGGCTAGTATCGTTTTCGCGCGGTAACGAAAGTTTAAATTTTATTATAAATATTAGATGTCATATACCAAAGAAAAACGACCAAGATCACCTATGTCCGAGGTGGGGATCGAACCCACGTACTCAGCTTTCGCGGCTGATGCCTGTACCCCTCGGCCACTCGGTCTTAGCAACCACCGGTCAAATTTCTCGGGTATATGCAATCCCTTACAAGGCACTTTCGCAATATGTTCTTTAAATTTGATGTTATAATTTTGCGGTTTTCTAGGTCGTGAAAAAATATATTTATATATTTTTTCCGTTAATCAGATATTGATTAAGAATATAAGACAAACTTTAAAAATGGGTCAAGTAGCCTATTATCAAATAGACAAACAAGCTCCTATAGTGGCTCATGGGAATAAAATAATTTGAATACGCGTCACAAATTTCTTAGCCTAACTAGTCGCACTAGTTAATTAATACTGGAATTACCACATATTTTAAAAACTGGCTTTATTTTACGACATCCAAGTGCCAGTAATATCGCATTGCAGTTTTAAAATCACGCCAACCCTCACTTACACTCGACCTAATTCCCTCGCAATAGGCCTCTTTTTGCAGTGAATACTTCATGGCTAATTGGCATACCATTGAGTCGAGAGTAGAGTAGCTGAACGAGCACCTCGTTCGAGGCCTCAATGATTTTCGAAAGGACGTATGTCACTATTGATATTTATGGAGATAGGATTTATTTTTAACCCTGGAAGACACGAGTGCTGTTGTGCACTAGCCTAAGTGCTGTTCTAGATTCCGAGGTCGTGTTTTTATTTTTTGCTGCCTAGCCTTTTTAAGTTGGCCTATTTCTAAAGGAAAAAGGTACCCTTTTACGATCCGCATATTCATTTTTTTTAATAAATATAGGAAACTTTAGGTATTGCCCGGTAATCTAAAAGAAGAATAAACTATCTTTGAGTCGCATTTTAATCTTGTGTAGCGGAATGCAGGAATTCCTAATCAGAATGGGGTTTCCAGTCTCTTATCCCTTTATAGGGCACCGGTCTCAAAAACGACCACCCTATAGCACTATGTTCGATTTTTTTGAGTCTTGCCCATTAAAGGGTTATATGGCGGCTTGAGATGAGATTTATAAAGTAATAGCGATCGGCATGCCGTTGCCGAGGTGGAAATGGTCAGATGACCTGGGTAAGCAGCCAAGATGCCAAACGCTAACACTCAATCGTGTAGGAAACGCAACTGTCTTTTTCGCACTAATAAGAGAGAGAAAACTAGTATACGATACTGAGCGTTAGCGATTGGCAACTTGGCTACGCACTGTGGACAGATACCTATACGACTGATAGAAAATCACTCAAAACTGGACGCGTGGAAGACATTGGGCTTTGCATAATAATTTATCTATTCAGCCTGTGTCCAACCATTGCTGGGTATAGGCCTCTTCTTTATTACGCCACTTTCCTCGGTCCTGTGCTAGTCGCATCCGCTGCTTTGTTGCTCGACCATTTCGGACGGTGGTCTCCCTACAGATCTTCTTGACCACCCTGGTCACCATTCAGTAACCAACAGTAATTCGGTGGACGAATCACCGTCCATCGCTTCGTGCATAATAAATAATAGCGATCTTCAATTCATGCTTTCAAATTAACAAGTCCTAATAGTAAAATTGTTGTTGCAGTTGATTTGACGCATCCATCATGGAGCAGATCCCACCGCCAAAGGAGGTGAAGATCCTCGAGACAGCCGAGGACATTCAGGAGCGCCGTGAACAGGTACGGAATATTTCAAATTGGTATGTTCTCAATAATAAGTAATAAGGCGCGGGTGACTGCGAATGCCAAACAACAAACCTTAGCAAAGTTGTTGCTGTACAGTCAAGTGCAAAAATAAGTATCGAAAGAATCCGTTCATAAATATGTTACGACGTTCTTATTACACAGAATTAGAGTGCACTGGGACATATTTTTGAACGTTTTTGTATACCCCTTATTTTGTCTTCGACTGTATGTACAAAGGTTGTGTGGTTGTGTGTACAAAGGATAAACACACTGGGAAATATACTAGCATACCAACTTAATATGAAGAACTAATGAGATTCTATTATTATATATTATTTAAGTAAACAATAGGTAACGTAACACGCGAGTTTAGTGACCGCGCACATAATCTCATACAAAAGAGATTTTGCAATCAATGTTAAAATAGAAATAAGCACTTGTCTCAGAAATAAACAGTTTTAAATTAAATTTTTTTTTTTTTTAGCCAATGAGGCAATGACAACAACGACTATATCCTTGTTAATTATAACTTATTGAGTGTAATAAAACCTGTAGGTTCTCTTCCCAAAGATTCAATGTAATGCTACTTGCATTTCAGGAGTACCTATACATTTTGTTTGACCAAAGCAAAAATTTTACGTCATCGTAATTTCAGTTCAGCTATAAGACATCCAATATCCACTACTGAACATAGGCCCCTCTTTAGACCTCCACATACACAGGTTAGGAGCGACCAGCATCTAGCGTCTCGTCTCCAGTCTATCATAAGGTCGTCTGTCCATCTTGTGGATGGACGTCCTACGCTACGTTTGCTAAACCGTGGTCTCACTTTTCGACCCCATCACCTATCTGCAGCATTTTACAACATAAGCTACTGTTTTACACAGTCACTTGTACATTGTAATATTCGCAGGTGCTCAACCGCTATGAGGACTTCAAGCAAGAGGCCCGCGCCAAGCGCGAGAAACTTGAAGACTCCAGGCGCTTCCAGTACTTCAAGCGTGACGCCGACGAGCTGGAGTCATGGATCCAGGAGAAACTACAAGCGGCCAGCGATGAGAGCTACAAAGATCCCACCAACCTGCAGGTTTGTTACCACTGATGTTGATAGCCTCTCCAGAGGTTGAAGGTGAAATCTCTCAAATCTTACATCCATAAGCTCCAGGCGATTCGTTCTGAGAGCTATAAAAACGACACCAATATGGGTTCTACTCGGGTGCCTTTAACCTGGAGGCGTGACTTATCACTGGCCTGTCCATAGATTTCAGCACTTCTAAAACTTGATACTGATTAAAAGAAACTGCCTTGTCTTAATAGGTGTCCTATAATGTTCCCTCATTTGTTTTCAATTGTCCTTAGCAATTCTCTTCTCTCTCCTACAATCTCTAGCACCTCTTCATTGGTTTTCTTATCCTTTCCATACTCTAGCATCACAACTCGAAGCACCACCTACATTGAGTAAAAATGATCTCTCCAGCTTAATCACAGGTTCTAACATGTCTTTATCTGCAGGCCAAGATCCAAAAACACCAAGCCTTCGAGGCCGAAGTCGCCGCGCACTCCAACGCGATCGTGGTCCTGGACAACACCGGTAGCGAGATGATCACCAGCAACCACTTCGCCTCTGAGACGATCAGGCGCCGCCTTGACGAGCTGCACCGCCTTTGGGAGCTCCTGCTGTCCCGACTCGCTGAGAAGGGCATGAAGTTGCAGCAGGCTTTGGTGCTTGTGCAGTTTTTGAGGCACTGCGATGAAGTCATGTTCTGGATCCATGATAAGGTAAGCACACACTCCACTACCCAACTGCTGTTTGAGAAAGAATATGCAACAATATCACCTGCTGATCCTTCTGTGAGAGCTTCTGATGTCCCAACTCGCTGAGACAGGCATGAAGTTGCAGCAGGCTTTGGTGCTTGTGCAGTTTTTGAGGCACTGCGATGAAGTCATGTTCTGGATCCATGATAAGGTAAGCACACAATCCACATCTCAATAACAAAGGATATGCAACAATATCACCTGCTGATCTTTCTGTGAGAGCTTCTGATGTCCCAACTCGCTGAGACAGGCATGAAGTTGCAGCAGGCTTTGGTGTTGGCAGTTTTTAAGGCACTGCGATGAAGTCAAGTTCTGGATCCATGATAAGGTAAGCACACGCTCCACATCTCAACGACATGAGAAAGGATATGCAACAATATCACCTGCAGATCCTTCTGTGAGAGCTTCTGATGTCCCGACTCGCTGAGACAGGCATGAAGTTGCAGCAAGCTTTTGTGCTTGTTCAGTTCTTGAGACACTGCGACAAAGTCATGTTCTGGATCCATGATAAGGTGAGCAGACTTATCTTGCTGTTTAGATCAAAGAACATAGGTAGCTAGATGATCAGTAAATTGTAGAATTCATGGATTTAAAGAAAAAAGAAAGGTGCCGTTTTTGAGGCAATATGCAGTCAACCAATTGAATTCCCTTCAAGAACTTTGTCGAAATTACGTTATAAATCAGTTGCAAATAATCGCGTATTACTTGTCATTTTGACGTGGTTGGTTGTATAGTGGCCTAGAGTTCCGTGTATGTTTCGGCTGAATTCATGGTATCTTTAACTTGGCAGATGCGCTTAAAATATCTGCCTTATATAACGTCGGGTTAAAGGCAGAACCAACTATTTCCTTGAAGTTGGTTTTGACCAATTGTATTTTATGCCAATGACATAGAATAGTATTTACTAAAAGATGTTTTACCGAAATAGTTGGTTTTGCCTTTAAACCGGCGATAAATGAATGACAAGTTTCACTAAAGTATTATATCCTCGCAGGAAACCTTCGTCTGCGCTGAAGAGTTCGGCTCCGACCTGGAGCACGTGGAAGTCCTGCAGCGCAAATTCGACGAGTTCCAAAAGGACATGGCGGCCCAGGAGTACCGCGTGACCGAAGTTAACCAGCTGGCCGAGCGACTAGTACTCGAGGGACACCCTGAGAGGGAGACCATTGTTAAGAGGAAGGATGTAAGTAGCACTCGAGACCTTTGGTTGTCCAATTGTTAGTAGTAGTCTCAATAGACAGACCTCGAGCGCGTGCGTTCTTCAGCGCAAGTTCGACGAGTTTCAAAAGGACATGTCAGCCCAGGAGTGCCACCCTGAGAGGGAGACCCATTGTCAAGAGGAAGGACGTAAGTTGCAATTGTTTGGTGTTCGAAGTGGTGTAGTAAGGTCTATGAATATGGACATATGGACAATTGTCACAATTAGACTTACGGGTTACGTCCACAATACTTATTTTCAGTTGAGTTGCTTTGATTTCGGTTTGAATCTTTCGTATGCTTAGTAGCATATCTGCTCGATTACATTTCAGCAGTGCATTTTTTGAAGCAAGAAAAACATAGCAACCAATAAAATTAAGGATCAAATTAACGGCGTTTTGTAACAAAAAATCACATTATAGTCGTATTTTAAACAATGATAAAATTTTTCCTAGTAGCTAAGGAAACGAACTACGAAGCATAAATACCGCTATTTTGATAGCGACGCACGTCTCAGAAAGTATCTACTATCTGTCACTTTCTGCGTCCATTTGCGGCGAACACAATATCTTACCCCCTTATTCATAATTCAAAAACGTCTCTTAACTTTGCAAGAGGCTTAAGTATTATTTGTCTCTTTCGCCCTTCCTTATAGACATATTGATAAGACCGAAAGGGACATGAACAATACTTAGCGGCTTAGTAAGTTAGGTTAGGAGGCATTTATTATTAATTAATAAGGGGGTGAAACAATAAAATTGCACAAATCCATTACAAGTGGTCATCTTCATAAAACTTGACATTGAATATAGCAGTACACGTACCAGGCGACCATAACTAACACAGAGTTAACACAGGAGCTGAACGAGGCGTGGCAGCGGCTCCGCCAGATGGCGCTCATGCGGCAGGAGCGCCTCTTCGGCGCCCACGAGATACAGCGCTTCAACCGCGACGCCGATGAGACCATCGCCTGGATCTCTGAGAAGGATGTGGTGCTGGGATCCGATGACTACGGCAGGGATCTCGCCACCGTGCAGACTTTGCAGGTGAGATTTATAAATTGCTGTCGAGTCGCGGATCTTGGTTTTTGAAGTTAGTTGATAATAGTGTAGGGTCGAAGCAAAAGGATATTGTCGGTTGACAACCAAAACTCATTGACAAATAGGTACTTACTTGAAATAAAGCTAGATATCGTCCTCAATTGATACAACATAATTATGATGATCCTAAAAGTAGCAACAGATATTTTAGTGAGTTTTGAATGTCAACCGATATATGACATTTTGGCTACAAAATGAGTGTTTTTTTAGGTGCTAAAGTAAAATAAAATATTTCCAAGACTTTTTCGTAATACCCCCTGATACTATATTACTTTACTTTTTTTTGCTAATTTCCTTAGTGGAATCCAAAAATCTCAATCAATAATCTATAAAATTACAACACTCAAAATCTAATTACAACATTACCGAACTTGCAATGACATTATTTACTAACTTAACTAACATTTTTTCTACTATTTTTTTTTCTTTTATGAACTCGACTTATCCGGTAGTTAAACAAAGAGTCATAGACAAAATATGCATTTAATTATGATTTTTTAACGTGACATTTAACTGTATCCCTCCAGCGCAAGCACGAAGGTGTAGAACGAGATCTGGCAGCCCTCGAAGACAAAGTGTCAACCCTGGACGGGGAAGCGGCCCGCCTCGCGGCCATACATACCGACCACGCGCCCGCCATCCACGCGAAACGCGATGAAATCACCGCCGCTTGGCAGAAGCTCGTTCAGAAGGCTAAGGTACTCCTAAAGTTTATGGTAGCCTGGTACTTTTCAAGTGAACGTCTTCTAACGTTCACTTGGGTTGGGTTAAATGATGTATCTATCCAAGACCGTAAAGAGAACATACCATCCACGCGAAACGCGATGAAATCACCGCCGCTTGGCAGAAGCTCGTTCAGAAGGCTAAGGTACTCCTAAAGTTTATGGTAGCCTGGTACTTTTCAAGTGAACGTCTTCTAACGTTCACTTGGGTTGGGTTAAATGATGTATCTATCCAAGACCGTAAAGAGAACATACCATCCACGCGAAACGCGATGAAATCACCGCCGCTTGGCAGAAGCTCGTTCAGAAGGCTAAGGTACTCCTAAAGTTTATGGTAGCCTGGTACTTTTCAAGTGAACGTCTTCTAACGTTCACTTGGGTTGGGTTAAATGATGTATCTATCCAAGACCGTAAAGAGAACATACCATCCACGCGAAACGCGATGAAATCACCGCCGCTTGGCAGAAGCTCGTTCAGAAGGCTAAGGTACTCCTAAAGTTTATGGTAGCCTGGTACTTTTCAAGTGAACGTCTTCTAACGTTCACTCGTTGGGTTGGGTTAAATGATGTATCTATCCAAGACCGTATAGCGAACATTTCATCCACGCTTAGCTCGAAGAAATCACCGCCGCTTGGCAGAAGCTCGTTCAGAAGGCTAAGGTACTCCTAAAGTTTATGGTAGCCTGGTACTTTTCTAGTGAACGTCTTCTAACGTTCACTCGTTGGGTTGGGTTAAATGATGTATCCACCCAAGACCGTATAGCGAACATATCAATATCATCCACGCGAAGCGCGAAGCAATCACTGTCGCTTGGCAGAAGCTCGTTCAGAAGGCTAAGGTATTCCTAAAGTTTATGGTAGCCTGGTACTTTTCAAGCGTACGTCTTTTATCGTTTGACCTCATCAAGTTGCTCAGATAAGAAAAATCGTCGAATGATCGACTATCCTTACAAATTGACAGCCCATCAAAGATGGACAAAATTTTCTTTGCATTATTGCAAAAAAAGTACAGTTATAAATTTTGGTTACAAGTCTCTTTTACACAATTTACACCCTTATTGCATATGACAAAGGAGAAAGAGATAACGATTGGTGTTATAATTTGTTTTTTTTTTTTTCAAAGTTGTCCCCTACTTTTTTGAAACATAGGTATTTTTTATATGATTTCTACTCAGAATCGTGAGCTCTTTCGATCCTAATAAAAGAAAATTTTTGCCCAAAATCTACATACATTTTTAGAACTCTTTATTCCGTTACCGCTATGCAAAATCTATGGAAAAATGGTAACTGAATGGAAAAAATACCTTCGGTCAAAAATTTTCTCCTATCCGGATCAATTGGATTAATCCACTTAAGATCAGGTGGAGTGGAGCCACTTTGTTGTGCCAAAATAAAAAAAAATAAAAAATCCGCTTTCAAGCACCGTTGTTTCTAATCAAACATTTTTGGTTCATCTACCAGGAGCGCAGGAGCGAGCTGGAGTCCTCCCACGCCCTCCACC
Organism: Thaumatotibia leucotreta; assembly: GCA_025490895.1. Lineage (NCBI taxonomy): Eukaryota > Metazoa > Arthropoda > Insecta > Lepidoptera > Tortricidae > Thaumatotibia > Thaumatotibia leucotreta. The sequence continues at coordinate 26,170 of JALPQI010005211.1, read as the reverse complement.
GGTTCCTGGCCGACTACAGGGACCTGGTGTCGTGGGTGAGCGACATCCGCGCGCTCATCGCGGCCGACGACCTGGCGAAGGACGTGCCCGGCGCCGAAGCGTTGCTGGAACGCCATCAGGAGCACAAGGTACATATGTTGTCCCCTTGACGTATCCGTCAATGGCGAAACCTGGCTTCATGACCATCACGAGCGCCGGTCATGAGCACGGGTGTGGCTTGCAAAACCGAATTTGCTTTTATAGGTCGCACAGGACGTACAGTCCAACTCATCATTGTTGTTATACGTGTAGGTAATCGTATAGGAAGGCTTTGGACGGGTATTTCTGTTGAGACGTTTAGCATCGAGGTATACCTTGTGCCACGAGACCAGGAGCGCAGGAGCGAGCTGGAGTCCTCCCACGCCCTCCACCGGTTCCTGGCCGACTACAGGGACCTGGTGTCGTGGGTGAGCGACATCCGCGCGCTCATCGCGGCCGACGACCTGGCGAAGGACGTGCCCGGCGCCGAAGCGCTACTGGAGCGCCATCAGGAGCACAAGGTATACATATCAGGATATACAGGGGGCCCATTCAAATCGGTCAGTATGGGAAAGACTGAAACTATAAGACATACGAAGATTTGTTCTTAGGAACCATGTCATCGATTTTGATAAAAAGAAAAACTGCATTCATACATTTGAAAAATAAACTGTACCCAGCCAAGGGAATCGAACCCGGTTGTTTTGAAAAAATAAACTTACACTATGCCTATTCAGATATCGTTTGTGTAGGTCTTAAGCAGTAAATGTCTCTAAGAAACGTGATGTCTAAAATGAATGGAATTCATTGTTTTCACGTACTTAAATTTATTTTACTAGGTGTTTATTGTGTAAATCTTAAGAAAAAAAAACTTTTTTCTCTCATATCCATCAACGCAGTTTTAGTGCAGTCATTGAAGCGAAAAATACGGTAATACCTCCGATTTTTTTTACTGTGAACCGATTTGTATGAAATTTTGGAATTAGGCTCATCTTACCCTTAACTTCAAAAGTGAAAATGATCTGAACTCCGCCTATTATTTTTAAGGGGTGTAAACAACCCCTTAATGGAAGAAATTACATTAAGCCATTTTATCGCTAGAAAACATGTCTAATAGTAAGTGGTGAAATCGTAAAGTAATTTCTAACATAATTACCTCATATTAAAATAATTTTTAATCCCTTGAAAATCTTACAATCCTTGCAAACAACCTCTAAATAGAAAAAATCACAAAAATACTTTGGTATGACATAAAAAGATTTAAGTATAGAGAAAATAATATTTTATATTCTCTATAATAATTATCACATTTTAACCCCCTTTCAACCCTTGAAAACTACCCCTTGACAAAAAATGTGATTTTTTTTTTAATAAAATGAAAAGGATTTAAATATTATTCCACACTCTTATATACCCCAAGAATAATACCCCAACCCCTACACGTTAAGGAATGTCAATCTTCCATCATCGCTCACCAACATGAGATTATGACCATCTAAATGCAAATACTCGAATACCTTCAAAAAGAATCATCCCCCAACTCCTAATCGTTAAGGAGTTGTTCCTTCCTTCATCAGCTAACTAACATGAAACGATAACTACTACGCGCAAAAACTTGAATAGATCTCGAAAATGTATGAAATTTGTTAATTCAAAGAATTATCCTCCAACTCCTAATCATTAAGGAGTTAGAGATACCTTCCATCATCAGCTCACCAACACGAGACTATGACCACCTAAAGGCAAAAACACAAATAGCTTCAAAAATACACGAAATATGTTATATTTAAAGAATTATCCCCTAACACCCAATCGCTAAGGAGTTGTACCTTCCATCATCAGATCACCAACTTAAGACGTTCATGACTAGACGTAAATACTTGATTAGTCTTCGAAAATAAATGAAAAATGTCATGTGTGCCTACAACATTTGAAGAGTTCCCTCGATTTCTTTAGGATCTCATCATCAGATCTGGACCCGATGACAATGGGACCAACTACAATGTATATACGCTTTTTAACAGAAAAAGAATTTTCTAAATCGGTCCACGCGTCTTACAGTAATCGGGGAACATACATAAAAAAAAAACAAAAGATTTCGTGGAATTGTAAACCTCCTCCTTTTTTGAAGTTGGTTAAAAACCATTTGTAAAGGTAATTAAGAGAGCTACAACATCCTTCATTGCAATATATAGTAAAAAACCGTTTTCGAAAACGGTGAAGGGTTAAAGGGCTTAAGAGAGGCTGTGATTGCGCTGCCACGCGCTCTTTAAACAATCACAACTCCGTCAATTTATGTTTGACAGAAAAAACAAAAACAACAAATTGTTTGTCAGAAAAATACGTACATTTTTATTCCATACACTTTTATGCGTATCTGTCGTCATTTTTGAGATATTATGAAAAGAAAGTGACATGTTTAAAAATTTTAAATTTAGTTATTTTTTTGAATCGTGACTTTTTTGAAAACTGTGTGTTCTGAAGCAGCCAAACTGATACTATCTATCAAGCTCTTCATAATTAAGTTAATTCTAGGCGGAATACGATTAATTTTAATTTGGGTGGAAATGGCACTTATGAAACCCATTGATTTAAAAGAAAATACATTAGATGCTCCCCTTATTTGCTCGCCGCCAGATGGCATTGACTACATCGATTAAATTTCAGACAAAATAAAAAACGGTTTTGATCTTTAATATCTAGCATAATATTGCACTTAGAATAGTTTATAAAAAACCAAATTGTTCATTGTTTTACCTGCTACAATTTAGTTTTTGAAAAATTTTCGATACAACGTATATTTTTGAAGATATTTGCAAAAGACCGATGAAAAATGTGGAAAAATTGCGAATTTTCAATTATTGCCAATAACTTGAAAACTATTGGATTTTTTGAAAAACTTTATGGATGATTTTTTGCTTAAAATTAGGCCTTCTATCGATATTCGAGCTTATTTAGCAAAAAAAGAAATTCACCCCCGAGAAGGGGTGGCAACCACCCCCGGGGTGGCAACCACCCCCAGGGTGGTTGCGGAGTTCAAATCATTTTCACTTTTGAAGTTAAGGGTAAGATGAACCTAATTCCAAAATTGTATGCAATTCGGTTCACAGTAAAAAAATTCGGAGCAATAATGCTTGAATGACTGCACTATTTTCCTTATTATCAAAATCAATGACATGTTTCCTAAGAACAAATCTTCTTATGTCTTATAGTTTCAGACTTTCCCATACTGACCGATTTGAATGGGCCACCCGGTATATCCGCCCTTGACGTATCGGTTATTGGCGAAACCTGGCTTCATGACCATCACGAGCGCCGGTCATTTGCTTGCAAAACCGAATTTGCTTTTAAAGGTTCTGTTACAGGACGCACAGTGCAACTCATCATTGTCGTTATACGTGTAGGTATAGGAAGACTTTGGACGAGTCTTTCCGTTAAAACGTTTAGCATCGAGGTATACTATCTCCATACCAACTCCGGACAGCTGCAAAAAATACATTCTAAATGGATCACGATTAACAACTCCGCACCCAAGGCAGCGTCCTTGGGTGCGTGCTGTTTTTAATATATATCAACGACCTCCCAAAAGCCACATATCACAAATGTATATTATTTGCGGACGATATATCCCTCCTTTTCAAACATAAAAACAACTCTCACGGTTTTTCAAGTATAAAAGAAGCGTTCACTAACATATCGGAGTGGCTACAAGACCACAATTTGGTAATTAACACAGCCAAGACAAAAACAATACAATTTAGACCATATCAAAAACGACCTCTAGATCTAACACCACTACTAAAGGACCTGGACATCCAAGAAGAGGCAGAATGCAACCTTCTAGGATTAACTATAGACTCCCATCTCAACTGGAAAAAACATATAGCAAAGATTAAATCTAAATTATCCTCTTTCCTTTTCGCTTTCCGCATACTAAAATCGAACACACGTCTCAATTGCGCTCTATCTGCCTACTACGCGTATGCACAATCTTGGCTGAATTACGGTCTACTGCTCTGGGGCCACACTAGCGACGCTCATGACCTTTTTATCATGCAAAAAAAATGCATCCGCATATTAACAAATACTCCCCAAACCGAACATTGTAAACCTCATTTCCAGAATCTCCAAATATTGACCCTTCCCTCACTCTACATTTTAGAATTAACTACTTTCGTTAAAAAAAATATAAATCTATTTCATTACAATAAAAGTGAGCGCTGTAAGGACATCTTAATGCTCCCAGAACCAGTCCTAGATATTTATAAAAAAGGCCCATACTATCGTGCTATAAAAATATATAATAAGTTACCAAAAGCTATCAAAAACATACAAAAAGTACATGTATACGTCAATCGATTGAAGTCTTTCCTTATAAAAAAGTCATACTATTCCATAAATGAATTCATGCAGGATAGCGATGTAGACATGATATAGGTAGTAGCGCTTCATAATTTCCACACAATTTAGTTAAGGAAAATATTGTTATACTAAGCTTTATGTAATGAAAATTAATAATATACCTCTATTTATAAGTAAATTGCCATACTCCATCGGGGTGCCATGTGAACTCTTTCCTTTACTGTAACAACTTATGTATTTACCATGGTTTGCAATAAATGATACTTACTTACTTACTTACTTACTATACCTTGTGCCACGACACCGGGAGCGCAGGAGCGAGCTGGAGTCCTCCCACGTCGTTCTTGGCCAACTAGAGGGACCTGATGTCGTGCCACAGACTTCTTTGAAGAAACCGCGGTCGAGATATTACGGTGCTCCGCTGTGGAGTCAACCCTGATGTCACTTCAATACATTGTCTGTCAACTATGCCACTTTTTGACAATAATGTATGGAAATGACAGCTGTCTGGATTTACTTCATAGCTGCCGAGCATTGTAGAAGCGTATAAGTTAGCTAGAGTTTTTTACACACACCTATTATAATTCGCTATTTAACATTAGGAAGAAGGTAGATACTAGTTATGACAATGTTGGCTGAGATGACATGACTGGAAATAATTAAAAGCGAAATAATATCACAAAGCTTGTAGACATTTAGGCATATTGTCAAATTACTTTGTTGCCATTAAAAATATTTACGTCTATTATTTCGCATAATTAAGAAAGTCCACCAATGAAACCTTGATAATTTGATAAACAAATCAATAATTGACTTTTTTATCATTAAAGTTTTTAATTTGGTAACAAAGTAGGACCACGCATACTCCTCAATTTATCCCATTGATCTTCTTTCTAATAAAAGTATTGTCCTTCTTTCACACTGTCAAGTTACAATACACGTCTGTAGCGTTTACGAATAGCAAAACATACACACGACAAACAATTAATTACATTCCAGCAATCTTAATTTACAGCATAGTTCACCTTACAACGGACATAACCTTATCGACTATTATTTGAAATATACATATTTTCATATCGTCGACTGACAACCAAAACTCACTATAAAAACTGTCACTACTCTTCGCAACCTCTTATGTCAGTATTGAATCAGAACTTAGATACGATCTCTATTTCAAGTAGGTATTTGTTACTTAGTGAGTTTTGGTTGTCGACCGACGATATTATGGAGCATTCCATGAAAACATCTACTTTTTGTCGCTTACGTGTGGCTATGGTAGGTACCCTAATAAAATATGTTACCTGCTAGGAAACACTGTCAATCTTAAAGCCTTGATATGTTATTATTCTACCGTAACTCCGTAATTCAATTGTTCAAAATGATTGAAAAGACAGTGTCGCTTACGACATGTTTTCATGGAATGCTCCTTATACACTATCGATATTAAACTAGTACAATTTCCCAGGGAGAAATGGACGCCCGCGAAGACGTGATTCGCGCTTGCGCGACCGCCGGCCAAGCCCTCGTGGACAGCGGCCATCGCGCCTCCTCGGAAGTCTCGTCCGCACTCGAGGCGTTAGAGCGGGAGAGCAGCGCGCTGCAACAGCTGTGGGAGCAGCGGCGAGTGCTGTATCTGCAGTGTATGGACCTGCAGCTGTTCTATAGGGACACCGAGCAGGCTGACGCGTGGATGCATAAGCAGGAGGTAAATAACAAATGGACACTCAACTATATCTAACCAAGTGGACAGCAACCATCGCGCCTCTTCGGAAGTCTCGTCCGCACTCGAGGCGTTAGAGCGGGAGAGCAGCGCGCTGCAACAGCTGTGGGAGCAGCGGCGAGTGCTGTATCTGCAGTGTATGGACCTGCAGCTGTTCTATAGGGACACCGAGCAGGCTGACGCGTGGATGCATAAGCAGGAGGTAAATAACTAATCAACACTCAACTATACTCAACCAAGAGGATAGCAACCATCGCGCCTTCTCGGAAGTCTCGTCCGCACTCGAGGCGTTAGAGCGGGAGAGTAGCGGCGAGTGCTGTATCTGCAGTGTATGGACCTGCAGCAGGGGCCCGTTTCTCGAACGCTTGTAACTTGTAATCCAAGTGGAAGTCTCATTTTAACACTATTAATTAGATAAGGACTTCCGCTTGTATTACAAGTTACAAGTTTTCGAGAAATAGGCCCCTGTTCTATAGGGACACCGAGCAGGCTGACGCGTGGATGCATAAGCAGGAAGTAAATAACAAATCAACACTCAACTATACTCAACCAAGTGGACAGCGGCCATCGCGCCTCCTCGGAAGTCTCGTCCGCACTCGAGGCGTTAGAGCGGGAGAGCAGCGCGCTGCAACAGCTGTGGGAGCAGCGGCGAGTGCTGTATCTGCAGTGTATGGACCTGCAGCTGTTCTATAGGGACACCGAGCAGGCTGACGCGTGGATGCATAAGCAGGAGGTAAATATAAATAACAAATGGACACTCAACTATACTCAACCAAGTGGACAGCGGCCATCGCGCCTCCTCGGAAGTCTCGTCTGCACTCGAGGCGTTAGAGCGGGAGAGCAGCGGCGAGTGCTGTATCTGCAGTGTATGGACCTGCAGCTGTTCTATAGGGACACCGAGCAGGCTGACGCGTGGATGCATAAGCAGGAGGTAAATAACAAATGGTCACTCAACTATACTCAACCAAGTGGACAGCGGCCATCGCGCCTCCTCGGAAGTCTCGTCCGCACTCGAGGCGTTAGAGCGGGAGAGCAGCGGCGAGTGCTGTATCTGCAGTGTATGGACCTGCAGCTGTTCTATAGGGACACCGAGCAGGCTGACGCGTGGATGCATAAGCAGGAGGTAAATATAAATAACAAATGGACACTCAACTATACTCAACCAAGTGGACAGCGACCATCGCGCCTCCTCGGAAGTCTCGTCCGCACTCGAGGCGTTAGAGCGGGAGATGCATAAGCAAGAGGTAAATAACAAATCAACAATTAACTACACACATTGTAATTCACTTCAACTTTGATGAAATTACTCATACGAATGATTACTGCAGCAGTTAACAGTTAGCGAATGGGAATATCGTGTGCCTTACGGATACGTATTTTGATTCACACCTAAAAATATAAAATAATAGTACATTACTATAGAGGACGGGAAACGAAGGGTTACAGGCCAAGTAGATATATCTGGCCGAAGGAACTGAGGCCAGATAGGAATACGCGGCCTGTAACCCTGTTTCTCGCCGAGATTTGTATAGTGCTTTTCTCAAACTTGCCATGAAATAAAACGAACTGATTTCGACGAACCATACTATTTGATTTGTAAATAAACCAATAGTACAGTATCGTACAACATTAAAAAAAAACATTCGCGCCTAACTTTTTTTTTAATCTGTTTTAGGTATCCTTTTACCTGTTGGTATAGACATTTGTTCTTAGGTTATTTTTTTTTCTGTGGCTGAATGTCAAGACCTAGTGTCACAATTTGACATTTCAAAACAAAAGACAGTTTGTTTGCAGTCCTAGGTGTGAAATAAATACATGAAATCTCTTTACATATCATCTTAGCATACGACACCGGATACATAGTATTTCCGGGCTTAATTTAAAGTAAGTAACATCAACATTCCGTAGCAAGTTTGAGAAAATGAACATTATTTAGTATCCATAAAATAAGTAAAAAAACTTCTTTATACAATTTGACCTATCTAATTATAGTTTTGTACTTATCTTTCTTATTTTGATGGAGGTAGATATCAATTTTTTCCATCGTCAGTCGCCCTAGACCACGAACCTTGTAAAGTGTTCGAAGCGTCGGGATGAAGTTAAATCTAATAAATATACGCGAGCTAATCCGTTTTATAGTTTTATTTCATGAGTAATCATCACAGTAGCCGAAGTAAATATTAAATTAACTATCGTGCGACTGTGGAGATCCGGAACAGACCATACATCATATAGTTTTTGATTGCCCCATCACCAGATACAACGGATCTGTCGAAGATTTAAAAAAACTGACAAAGGACGTTTAATTTCATGTATTCATATTATTCATATTCATTTATTCATAAAATTAAAAATTTTACATGTCATAAATAATAAAATAAAAATAGGATGTCAATTAATTTACAGTTTACATTAAAATAATCTATTCAACATTATTATACATGTTATTTAAAAATTAAAATAAAAAAGAAAATATACATTAAATTACATCAAATTAAAACGAATTAAATTAAATTAAATTAAAATTATAATTTTCATAATCACTATTTCTAAGCTTTTGTAATCACTATTGTCTAAACCAGTGTGCAAATGCCATACGATAAATAAATAATAACTATCAACTCAATTTGTCCAGGCTTTCCTCGCCAACGAAGACGTCGGTGACTCTCTAGACTCGGTCGAAGCCCTCCTCAAGAAGCACGAAGACTTCGAGAAGAGTCTCGCCGCTCAGGAGGAGAAGATCAAAGCTCTCGACGAGTTCGCTTCCAAACTGATTGAGGGGCAGCACTATGCTGCCGATGACGTTGCGCAGAGGAGGGAGATGGTATGTAACTGTGATATAATAGAACCCACGATAATGTAACACGTCGGTGACTCTCTAGACTCGGTCGAAGCCCTCCTCAAGAAGCATGAAGACTTCGAGAAGAGTCTCGCCGCTCAGGAGGAGAAGATCAAAGCTCTCGACGAGTTCGCTTCCAAACTGATTGAAGGGCAGCACTATGCTGCCGATGACGTTGCGCAGAGGAGGGAGATGGTATGTAACTGTGATATACAGTGCCCGGAATAGGTAGTGCCTATTTACCTAAACTTCAGAGAAGGACCTTACTAAGAGTGGTTACAACCACCAAAAAATATTATTTATTTTTATTGAACACGGGATTTCCCGGGATTCATAAGAGTATCAAATCGACATTTACTCAGACTGGGGGTCAAATTATTAACTAAATGCAATTGTCTAATGCAGATAGTTTGAAAAATTACGATATTTTTACATGATGGTTAATACAAATAAATTATGATAATTTATTTGTATTTTTGTCATATTGGTGTAGAATTACTAAGTATTTCAGAAATATTTAGAACTTTGTTACATACCTACTAGTTTATTTTATTGAACCTTGCCGCACTGGCCGTGTACTTAGTGTAATTACTTTTCTACCTGCATTATGCGACCCTGTTGATAACAGGACGTTATATAAGAAGGTGCGAGTGCGAAAGAGATAACACGATGCTAATATTAATATTACTAATCCTTTTATTTTCAATTTGAACCTACATACTTAAGTTTACTCGCTCTTCAACCTTTGTTGTTAGTTGTTGTGTGTGTGTTTTTAATTGAACTGTGGATTTTGTTTGGACACAGTGCGTCATATGTCACGACACGCATTTTTCTGCATTAAACTATTAAATTTTAATAATAATTTGACCCCGAGTCTTATTATATGTTAATTAGGTACTCTTATGAATCCCGGGAAATCCCGTGTTCAATAAAAATAAATAATATTTTTGGTGGTTGTAACCACTCTTAGTTAGGTCCTTCTCTGAAGTTTAGGTAAATAGGCACTACCTATTCCGGGCACTGGTGATATAATAGAACCCACGATAATGTAACACGTCGGTGACTCTCTAGACTCGGTCGAAGCCCTCCTCAAGAAGCATGAAGACTTCGAGAAGAGTCTCGCCGCTCAGGAGGAGAAGATCAAAGCTCTCGACGAGTTCGCTTCTAAACTGATTGAGGGGCAGCACTATGCTGCCGACGACGTTGCGCAGAGGAGGGAGATGGTATGTAACAGTGATATAATAGAACCCACGGTAATGTAACACGTCGGTGACTCTCTAGACTCGGTCGAAGCCCTCCTCAAGAAGCACGAAGACTTCGAGAAGAGTCTCGCCGCTCAGGAGGAGAAGATCAAAGCTCTCGACGAGTTCGCTTCCAAACTGATTGAGGGGCAGCACTATGCTGCCGATGACGTTGCGCAGAGGAGGGAGATGGTATGTAACAGTGATATAATAGAACCCATGGTAATGTAACAGTGGAGTCGTGGAGCCAGAGAGCAGGCCCTGATTTCACCACATTGACTAGTGCTACAATTGTAAATTTACTATAAATATTAGATGTCATATACCAAAGAAAAACGACCAAGATCACCTATGTCCGAGGTGGGGATCGAACCCACGTACTCAGCTTTCGCGGCTGATGCCTGTACCCCTCGGCCACTCGGTCTTAGCAACCACCGGTCAAATTTCTCGGGTATATGCAATCCCTTACAAGGCCAGGCGCCTTTGACAAAATATTCTGTTTTACTGTTTCGCAATATATTCTGTAAATTTACTGTTTCTCTAATCTGGGATGTCTATAGGCTACAGTTACCGTTTACCATCGGAAGGGCCGTGCGTTTGTTTGCAACCAACATAAAATTTAGTGCAGGAACTTTAATAAATCAGCAGTAAATAACTACTTTTTTGCGAATCAAAATTACAATTGTCACAAAAACCACGACAATTGTAGCGAAATTCCGACATATCCCAAACCTCATGTCAAGATTGAATGAGAATTGTACTAAACCTTGCAACAATTGTCACGGGTTTCGAAAAATAAAAAGTAGTTTATTAACGATTTCATAACGTTATTAGTAAACATTTTATGTTGGTGGCAAACAAGTACATGGACCGTCCGATAGTAAGCGGTAGCCGTCGTCTACGGAGGCCTGTGACGTCAGTAACAGTAATATTTTACAATTGTCACACTTGTCATTATGGTGAAATAGGCCACAGGTTACTAGGAACAGTAAGTACTGTTACCGTTCGGTCACGCTGAGCACTTGACCAAGAACTCGCGAAAAAAACTCCTAATTAACCATCAATTACGGCTCAATTCGATCATAATTAGGAGATTTTTTTTTCTAATATAAAATTGCACTATTTAAAAAACGAAGTATAAACGAAGCAAAACACCTGAAAACCTGAACTCACTTCTTACATTCAATTTTATTTGCATCTAAAGGACAGAAGCGAAAAGTAGTAATTAATTATCTTATTTATTTAGCTGCTGGAGCGCCGCGCAGCTCTTCTGGAGAAGTCGAACCAGCGTCGCGAACTTCTAGAAGATGCCTATAAGTACCAGCAGTTCGAGAGAGACTGCGATGAAACCAAAGGTAAGAACTAACCGTCTCAACAAAAACAGTATAAAAAAACCCACCAAAAATGTTCTTTACAATTGAAATAGCAAACGTAATTGTGCATTGGAAGCTTGTTAATACTCAAAGTAGATAATAATTGTTATATCATCCATCATTTGTCTGAAAATTGCTCTTGTAAATGCATCAATAAAAATATTTTTTTTTTTCCACCAGGATGGATCAACGAGAAACTCAAGTTCGCGACGGACGACTCCTACCTGGACCCGACCAACCTCAACGGCAAAGTGCAGAAACACCAGAACTTTGAGCAAGAGCTGCAGGCGAATAAGCCAAGAGTTGACGAGATCACCGCGGTCGGCAGGGACCTACTTGAGCAGGAGCATTTTGCTAAGCGTGAGTCTCTTTGTGTCTATGACAGCTTGGTACCTTCAGGTAGTGAATACAACTAACACTCCCATATAGTGGCTGAGTGCTTCTGCTGAAGCCTGTTGACGAGATCACCGCGGTCGGCAGGGACCTACTTGAGCAGGAGCATTTTGCTAAGCGTGAGTCTCTTTGTGTTTATGACAGCCTGGTACCTTCAGGTACTGAATACATCTAACACTCTCATAAGTGGCTCAGTGCTCAATCGCTGAAGCCTGTTGACGAGATCACCGCGGTCGGCAGGGACCTACTTGAGCAGGAGCATTTTGCTAAGCGTGAGTCTCTTTGTGTCTATGACAGCCTGGTACCTTCAGGTACTGAATACATCTAACACTCTCATAAGTGGCTGAGTGTTCAATCTGCTGAAGCCTGTTGACGAGATCACCGCGGTCGGCAGGGACTTACAGAGCAGGAGCATTTCGCTAAGCGTGAGTCTCTTTGTGTCTATGACAGCCTGGTACCTTCAGGTACTGAATACATCTAACACTCTCATAAGTGGCTGAGTGCTCAATCTGCTGAAGCCTGTTGACGAGATCACCGCGGTCGGCAGGGACTTACAGAGCAGGAGCATTTCGCTAAGCGTGAGTCTCTTTGTGTCTATGACAGCCTGGTACCTTCAGGTACTGAATACATCTAACACTCTCATAAGTGGCTGAGTTGTCAATCTGCTGAAGCCTGTTGACGAGATCACCGCGGTCGGCAGGGACCTACTAGCAGGAGCATTTCGCTAAGCGTGAGCATCTTTGTAGTTTATGCGCGCCTGGTACTCTCAGGTAGTGTTCAATACATCTAATACTCTCATAAGTCCATCCACTGACATACTTCATGTAGCTTTTGCTACATGTCATCAGTCATCACTCTTATTTTACATAGAAATAGAATCTATTGCAAAAGCACGTTAGTGGATAAAACACAATCGGCTGGGATGTTCAATCTTTGAGCAAAAGCTGCAGGTGAACAAGCCTAGAACTGTCTTTGTAGTTTATGTGCGCCTGGTACCTTCAGGTAGTTTAATTATCAGAGACTTGCTTGAACAAGAACACCTGTGTGAGTTATCTGTGTTGTTTATGAGCGCCCGCTACCGGTGGATCGGTTTCGACAAAGGTCAACATTAAGATAGAGCACCAAAGCAAATGCAGTGACCATCTGAAGGTCGATAGGTTATCGCCAGCGACATGAATCTGCTTGCCGCTGCTGAACAAGCGCCCCTCTTTAATTCATGCTCTCCTGGTACTTATAGACTGTTTTTTATTGCCAAGCAAATGCTGTCATCATATCACCTCCTGGGGCCTATTTCTCGAAAGTTTGTAACTTGTAATACAAGCGTAAGTCCTTGGGCCCGTTTCTCAAAAGCTTGTAACATGTAATACAAGTGGAACTCACTTTTTAACACCGTTAATTAGATAAGGACTTCCGCCTGTATTACAAATTACAAGTTACAAGCTTTCGAGAATTAGGCCCCTGATCTAATTAATAGTGTCGAAAAGAGACTTCCACTGGTATTACAAGTTACAAGCTTTCGAGAAACGGGCCCCTGAGGGCCCGTTGTAAGCTTGTAACTTGTAATACAAGTGGAAATCTCTTTTTAACATCATTAATATGATAAGGACTTCCGCTTGTATTACAAGCTACAAGCTTACGAGAAATAGGCCCCAGGCCCCTATACCACAAAACTTTACAAGCGTACAATTCTACAAAATTGTCAACTTTTTGTATGGGAATTTATACAATTTCGTAGAATTGTACGCTTGTAAAGTTTTGTGGTATAGGCCACTGGGGCCTATTGCATAACAAATTACAAAGAATGGTCAGTGACACTTCAAAATGTCTTCTTACTGCCGCCGCCACACGGCAAATATACATTTGATAAAACCGAAAGGGACGGACCTGTTTATCCATAAAGGTGTAAGATAGCTTACTATAGGCATGATGACTGCCAAGTCAAATCAGCATCTTTTTTCGAACTGTCAAAACGATCACCATTATGGAATTTTCTATGAAATACTCAAACGTGACGTCACGTTTGAGTACTGCCAAATGACCTACTCTTTTGAGTTCTTTTCCATTTATTAAATAGAAGTTCTGTGCAAAAATTACTGCAATCTACGTCTTAGTAATAATTTCTTCATGTATTATGTCGTGCATAATGTTAAATAATTTATTTTAACTACAGTCATCATCCCTATTTTATATGTGTACAGCCCAAATCGACTCCCGTCTCGGCGAACTCGCCGGGCTGTGGGAGCGTCTTGCCGCCGCGTCGGAACTGAAGGGCAGCAAGCTGCAAGAGGCGTCCCAGCAGCAGCAGTACAACAGGGCTGTCGAGGATATCGAGTTGTGGCTCTCTGAGGTCGAGGGCCAGCTGCTGAGCGAGGACTACGGGAAGGTATTACATCGATTATCTTCAGTGGCGTAGCGTGCCTTGTCGGGGCCCCGTATAAACATTTTTTGGAGGCCCTTATATGGCGGTAATATAAATTAGAAAGTTTTTATTCTTTTTCCTTACACACTTTGGGGGCCCCGTATAATTGATACGGCAAATACGGCAGTAGCTACGCCCCTGATTATCTTCCAAATATATACTCTGTTTGGTTAGGTATTTTAAAAAAAGTAAACAATCTTGCAGTATATTTTTATTGAAAACTACGAGTAGAAAATAAGTTTTAGCAAATATACATAATATAACAAGGAAATACAGTGATTTACATTGTTTTTGATTCATTAAGTACCCAGTTTGGATTTTTATATGCATTTTTCAATAAACAGATACTGCAAGATTGTTTACCTTTTTTTAAACACCAAACCAAACAGAGTATAGTTTATAACTATTTAGACACCGAATATAGCTATGTGACAGATGCATAAACAGTCGCGTGCCGTCATAATGGTTTCTGATACTTCTTTTCGCTGAAGTCTTAATTACATTCTGTTTAATTTACATTTTTATTAAATATTTTGTAAACCCCGTTTCGGTAAATATTTACATATATTATACAATGATATATAAGTAAAGATACGTTATACTCTAACAAAATGAGCGAAATAAATACTTCACATCATACACCTACGATTTATTGACAGTTGACATACACCTATCTTCATACTTCAAAATGCGTAAAAGAGATGGCAAAATACATATACTCGTATTTAATAAATAAAAAAGAGACAACTACCATTTGACAATTGCGCGTGTATTCTTAAGGTTGTTATTGATAAACATTGTTTTATCTCTGTTACTCTTGATCTTAAACAGCATAAGCTTGTCTTTTTCTCGAAGTCTTTCAAAAACGTCAAAATGGCGTCCTATTTATTTTCAATAAATAGTAAAATTGAAAAAAATATATAATTCACTTTAATTGCGCATGATTTTTGATGTTAAGGGCATTTTTGCATTTTATTTCGTAGTTTTCACTATTGTATAACATAAAATGACATTTTAGGGCGCAGTTCATGTGATTTGCGAGAACTCGGCAGTGGTACACACCTCACGGTGGTCTGAGTAGAACTAAGAGCGATTGTTAGAATTATCACAATCTGCGCGCTTCAATTTTAGAGCCGGTGTAACATATCTTTACTTATTATATCATTGATATTATAATTCTAAAATTATTCTGTAACACCTATTTTGCGTCTGGCCGTCCCAAACACAAAGCTTTAACTCACTCTTTGCAGGACTTGACCAGCGTGCAAAACCTGCAAAAGAAGCATGCCCTGCTCGAAGCAGACGTGGGCTCGCACGCGGAACGCATCGACGCCATCCGCACGCAGGCCGAACAGTTCATCGAGAAGGGCCATTTCGACGCCGACAATATCAAGGCTAAGAGAGTGAGTACTTAGTTTTATCTGAACGTGATTGAGGAATATAGTAATGTTGGAATGAAATCCCAGAAGCGTGGACAAGAAAATTTATGGAAACCACTCGCCGCGATCGAAAGGTTGCGACGGGGTAGAGAGAACACTAATCTTAAAATTTCATTAAGCCGCCATTAGCTTTTATTCTTTTGTTCTTAACTGTCAATTCAATATTTGCGTTTGGTAGAAAATGTGTTTTGTTCAGGGACCGGAACCGTTATTTTCTCCATTCTCTCAGAACGGTTCTTTTTCGTTCTTCGGTATATAAATTGTAAATTAATGGAGTAATTTCAAAAAATGATATTGTAAATTACATAAAATATTGAGAAGTACATAATGAATATACATTTTAAAATATTGGGCAATTTCGAGGGTTTTGTAAAATACCGGTTCCGGTCTCTGGTTTTGTTTATTTAGCAGGCGATGTCTACTATCGTATATTATATTATCATAGTTTCTTGCTTGTAAGTGACAGGTAATGGTCAATGCCATATAAGGCTTGCTTGTCTATGAAGCATTGTTTAATTTTATGACTTCTACGACCCATCTGGTTTCTAGTGGAAAGTACTTGCGTAAAACAACTAACGTATCCGTAATTACCACAGGACGGTCTAGTGGCACGTTACACCGCACTGGACAAGCCGATGGCGGTCCGCAAGCGTCGCCTCCTCGACTCCCTGCAGGCCCAGCAACTGTTCAGAGACCTGGATGATGAGGCCGCCTGGATTCGTGAGAAGGAGCCCATCATTGCCTCCACCAACCGAGGTATGCTCTCCTGGTACATACATTACCTGTGACTAGATAAAGACTGCTGCAAGTGCAACAACTGTTGAGAGCTGTGTGGGCTTATTGATGGTCCCGTGTTATCATCGTCATTTCCATCACGCTCTTACAAGTAAGCGAGGGCGAAAGTGACGTGTAGTACGATGAATGGGAAACGCCTGACCACCATAAGCCACCTGGACGCACACACATTACCCGTGTTTAGAAAACTGGCGCAGCAGCTGTTTAGAGACCTGGGAGCCGATTCTCGCGCATTAGAGATGATGTCGAATTCGAGATATGTCGAAAAAAAATGGCGGATGTCCATTTTCGTATTCTCAAAATGTCACAGTAAAGAAATGTCTATGCTTAGCGCTCGACATGTAACGTCAGCTATTTGTCACTCGACATTGTGAGCAAACGTCAAAATCTCGAATCAAGTAGACCGTTCGTTCTTTACGATGGAAGAGTTTATGGCAATATTTGTTGGTGATGTTCTTCACGAAGCTCAACTTATGGCAGAGATCCCTCGTAGACGAGCCGAATACCGAAAAGATCCCTTTGAGATGCGTGACAAAGCGTTCATTAAAAATTTTAGGTTGTCTAAGGAGATGGTTAGAGACCTAATTAATATCGTGGAACCTATTATAGTTCCTAAGACGCAATTTGAAGTCAAAACGAAGGTTTGTGGTTATAAGTACTATACTTTTTTTGTCAGCCTGTATATGTGTCCCACTGCTGGGCAAAGCCCTCCCCCTTGATCTCCAACTTTCCCGACCTAATGCCGCCTCCTGGCATTTGCTGAGGAATGTACTATTCTTATAAATAATTCAATTTCTTATGTACTCCATTTAACAGCCTTTTTCAAACTCCTGCAAACAACATTCTTCTAAAATATATACTGTGAAGGGCTCCAATCTATCATCAACATTATACGAGTATCATCTGAATCAAGTAACTAAATATTACAGTACAAATAAATAAATATTTTGTTTTTTCAGGTTTTATGTGCATTGAATTTCTTTGCGCAAGGATCGTTTCGGGAGTCTTGCTCATATGATCTAAAAGAATAAAATGAGAGTAGCGGAAGTAAAATATAGATATCAAATGTGATATTATTAAAGTAACACATAACAAACTAAACAGTTACCTTTGAAGAGTACTAGCGATTCATTCGAATCAGCATGTCCCACAATGCTAGCTGCACTCATGGAGCTCAACACAATACCCTCATGTTCGGAGAGTGGTGTTGGTGGAGGCCCGCCACCTGTCGCATTTTGCGCCCGCCTTATCAACACCTGTTTTTTTTTACTCTTCGATTTCATATCCTGCCATGTCTGTAAATAAAAATGTACTTACATTTAATAGTTAGATGAGATGGAGGGCAGGATTGATTGGGCTTTTTCCATTAAGTATACATTATTTCAGATACATGTAATGTTTATGTATAATATATAATAATAAAATAAATACCTTTCGCCAATCAGTCGAAGATTTATTGGCTCCAAAGATCGAATTTAACTCTTCGGCGATCGCGTTCCATCGTTGAATCGCAATTTGTTTGGTGAAAACCGAAGAAAATTTCCCCTGCCGGAGTTCTATGTCGGCCTCCAATAGCTCCGCCAACCGTTTTTTTTGAGCAGCAGAGGGGTACTGTTTTTTTTTATTATTATTCTCCATTTTAGAGACTAAACAACGTAATTAAATTGAATGCGCTAAAATGGAGATGCTAACTTGTTGATGTTGATAAACAAATAGACAGTTGTGACAGTTCCGTTTCTTAATCACATTACTTACGTTTTATGATAATCCATTTCACAAAAAATATAAATCTTTGTACGCTGTATTGTTAAACATTCATAAGAAAATATGAAAATAAATTTAATTGCTTAACAAATACTAAATATTCTAACGGTTTACAAAGTAAAATTCAAAATCGGTGTTCAATTTCGAATTCTCGATTTAGAATCACTACAATCGAGAAAACGGAACGTAATTTGTGATAGACATTTAAAACAGTTTGCGACATTTATCTCTAGTGACAGCGAGAATACGGTTTTTGTGTACTGTAGACTTTTTTGTGACATTTTCGATAGACATGAGGCAATCGACATTATCTCTAATTAGAGATATGTCGTTAGAACTTGAGAATCGGCTTCCTGGAACCGTCTTGAAAATAAGATCAAAATTTTCAAATACTACTTACTAGCTTTTTATCTCGGCTAAGGCACTGGTTTCACCGCGAGCTACTAAATCCCTTGTAAATAAAAGAGACACGGCGATACTCGCCCAGCTATCAGCTATCACTGCCGGGCGAGTATCTCCGTGTCTCTTTTATTTACACGGGAGTGCGAATGTTTTGTTCGTGTTTATAGCCGATAGCTCATAGCTTATTAGTATGTAGCTCGCGGTGAGACTAGTGCCTAAGCTAAAAATGCTGCTACTTAAGTTTCATTTACAACATTGAACATGTAATGAAACGAAGATTACTACTTATGAAGTTATTATAGTCATAGTCAACATATAGTATAGTATAGTTGTTACTATAGTCATAAGTTTCATAAACCACTAGTTTTAACGACGATTTCCTCCAGGCCGCGACCTGATCGGAGTCCAAAACCTGATGAAGAAGCACCAAGCCGTGATGGGAGAGATGGCGCAGCACGAAACCCGGGTGGAAGCCGTCCGGGCCGCCGGCGCCGCGCTCCGGGACGCCGGCCACTTCGCCGCCGACGAGATCGGCGCCAGGCTGCAGCAGCTGCATCAGCAATGGACGCAGCTGCAGGAGAAGGCTCTCCAGGTACACTGTAGGGCCCTCCCTGTCAGGTAGTGTCAGGTATTAGGTCCCTCAAGCCGTGATGGGAGAGATGGCGCAGCACGAAACACGCGTGGAGGCCGTCCGGGCCGCCGGCGCCGCGCTACGGGACGCCGGCCACTTCGCCGCCGACGAGATCGGCGCCAGGCTGCAGCAGCTGCATCAGCAATGGACGCAGCTGCAGGAGAAGGCTCTCCAGGTACACTGTAGGGCCCTCCCTGTCAGGTAGTGTCAGGTATTAGGTCCCTCAAGCCGTGATGGGAGAGATGGCGCAGCACGAAACACGCGTGGAAGCCGTCCGGGCCGCCGGCGCCGCGCTACGGGACGCCGGCCACTTCGCCGCCGACGAGATCGGCGCCAGGCTGCAGCAGCTGCATCAGCAATGGACGCAGCTGCAGGAGAAGGCTCTCCAGGTACACTGTAGGGCCCTGTCAGGTAGTGTTAGGTATTAGGTCCCTCAAGCCGTGATGGGAGAGATGGCGCAGCACGAAACCCGCGTGGAGGCCGTCCGGGCCGCCGGCGCCGCGCTACGGGACGCCGGCCACTTCGCCGCCGACGAGATCGGCGCCAGGCTGCAGCAGCTGCATCAGCAATGGACGCAGCTGCAGGAGAAGGCTCTCCAGGTACACTGTAGGGCCCTCCCTGTCAGGTAGTGTCAGGTATTAGGTCCCTCAAGCCGTGATGGGAGAGATGGCGCAGCACGAAACACGCGTGGAAGCCGTCCGGGCCGCCGGCGCCGCGCTACGGGACGCCGGCCACTTCGCCGCCGACGAGATCGGCGCCAGGCTGCAGCAGCTGCATCAGCAATGGACGCAGCTGCAGGAGAAGGCTCTCCAGGTACACTGTAGGGCCCTCCCTGTCAGGTAGTGTCAGGAATTAGGTCCCTCAAGCCGTGATGGGAGAGATGGCGCAGCACGAAACACGCGTGGAAGCCGTCCGGGCCGCCGGCGCCGCGCTACGGGACGCCGGCCACTTCGCCGCCGACGAGATCGGCGCCAGGCTGCAGCAGCTGCACCAGCAATGGACGCAGCTGCAGGAGAAGGCTCTCCAGGTACACTGTAGGACCCTCCCTGTCAGGTAGTGTTAGGTATTAGGTCCCTCAAGCCGTGATGGGAGAGATGGCGCAGCACGAAACCCGGGTAGAGGCCGTCCGGGCCGCCGGCGCCGCGCTACGGGACGCCGGCCACTTCGCCGCCGACGAGATCGGCGCCAGGCTGCAGCAGCTGCATCAGCAGTGGACGCAGCTGCAGGAGAAGGCTCTCCAGGTACACTGCTACTGTAGGGCCCTCCCTGTCAGGTATTAGGTCCCTACCTGATACTAGGCGGTCATAGATGCGAAATATGTATTTTTTAGCTTCATAGTGACTGCGAAAGCTGATGAGATACCAGGGGCCCGTTTCTGGAAAGCTTGTAACTTGTAATACAAGTGGAAGTCTCTTTTTAACACTATTAATTAGATAAGGACTTCCGCTTGTAATATAGTTCAAGAAATATAAATTGGTAACTTTCTACCTACATTATAATAAAAATAAACATTCAATTTATATTTCACGAACTATTCAAGTTACAAGCTTTCGAGAAATAGACCCCAGGCCAACATAGTTCTATAGAAGGCGATATACAGTTGAGATGTATCTCATAGTATCTCTTTTGTGGTAATTTTTTCGATTTGCGTTAAATTGAAGGGAAGGTTATTTAGGTCAAATGTAATTAATTTATCTAAAAAACTTACTGTTGTAGAGTTATAAAATATATATGAACAAGCGCATCGCAACCTTTATTCAATTCTAATGTTACTTATTTTGACATGGGGTGACTCTCAGTCACCTGAGATTAACTTCTATGTTTTTCTTAAAATTGTCTTACACTTAACATTTCATTTATAATTTATGAAAAAGAAAAAAATCTAACTTACCAGGCAACTTCTATTAATGTCCAATGTAACGCATATTAAAACAATCACCATGATTGTATAGAAGCGGCCACGCGCTCATACTCGTGAATATTTATCTGTTCAGATATTGATGACCATTTTAGCTGCTTTGATATATTTGACGGTGACTGTCAAGTCGAAGTCATGATACGAAATACCAATCATAATATATATTAGATCACGTCTATCGTCATCATCATCATCGATCTACTTTACCTATTGCATCCGGAAACGGAAAGGGCAGCATGGCCAGGAAATTGCCGCTCGTTTTGTATTGATGTGCTTCCCTCGGAGGAAGCGATTTTTTCTTACGGTTGATGGTTGATTCATATTTCCTATTTATATCACACTTGCTTACACACCCTATAAACAACATAAAAACAAACTTTAAATATGTAATGCAAAATGTCACTCGTTCTAATTTATCTAAATATGCTAATATTATCTGCTGCACTTAATAAAAATGAAAAAAGTAAACTTGATAGAGCTGCAATATGCAACAAGGTGCAGCATAGTACCAGGAGCTCATACACGAGTAGGTGTTCGTCTGAATTAAATAAACAACAATGACCTCAAGTGGATGTCCTCAAACCGCATGCATAAAATTAGCATAATGCATAGATAACAGCCGCGTGATAAGAATTTTTGTGTTGATTATTAAATTATTTTACCAGGCGTCCATAACAACTGAGGCCATTACGCAAGACTCTGTCTGCATATCAAACGTTTTATCTGAATACCAAACCAAAGTCATTGCACTTTGGCAAAAAACCAACAATGAATTAATAAGAATTATGGTTCGGAGATTTCATCTGAATTTTGCTTCCTATTATTCACATATTATATCGATGTTTTTTACGTTCTGATATTGTTCGATAAATATAAAAGTTACCTATTCAATCTAGTTTAAACAACACGATTGGATCCCATTTTAGTTTACTGAATTGCAATAATGACGCGGAGTGTCTACTGTACTACTACACTCCGCGTCATTGATTCGGATGCAAGCGATTCTTTCAAACTTGCACAGTCTTACTAAATTATTTTAACATGGAAAAAAATGGCATTACACTAAGGTTTATTCACTTATCTTTTAAATGATGTCGAATTGAATAATGCCCAACTATTTCCCTAAGATCTAGTGTCGATCGCAATTATATAAGATTGCAATTTCTGTGACCCCTACAAAAACTGATTTCATCATCATCATCATCATCAGCCTATGATAGTCCACTGCTGGACGTAAGCCTCTCCTATTAACTATGTGTATAGACGCATTAGGAGGTAAATGCCCATAATCGCCACGCTGGGCAAGAGGATTGGCGATCGCAGTATTGTGTCCACTATGATGACGCTGCTGCCCATCAACAATCTTTTATTAAATAATGGTAAGTGACACTTCAATCCCTTAGTCGACTTTTACGACACCCGCAGGAGTTGTGGTGGTGGCAAATGTATTCTTACTGCCGTCACCACACGGCTATACTGATTCATCACACACTAATTCCTACATTCATCCCCAGCGCAAACAAGACCTTGAAGACTCCCTCCAAGCCCAGCAGTACTTCGCGGACGCCAACGAGGCGGAATCCTGGATGCGCGAGAAGGAACCTATGGCCAACACTCAGGACTACGGCAAAGATGAGGACTCCTCTGAAGCCCTTCTCAAGAAACATGAGGCTCTGCTCTCCGATCTGGAAGCCTTCGGAAACACCATCAAGAGTCTTAGGGAGCAGGCTAACTCTTGCAGGGTACGTATTTTTGTATTTCGTTATTGGAGCATTCCATGAAAACATCTACGTTTTGTCGCTTACGTGTCGCTATGGTAGCTACCCTAATAAAATATGCTAGCTGGTAGGAAACACTGTCAATCTTAAAGCCGTGTTATGTTATTATTATACTGTAACTCGACTTACTAATTTAATTTTTCAAAAGTATTGAAAAGACAGTGTCGCTTACGACACGTTTTCATGGAATGCGCATATTACGCGGATGCCAATTGAAGGTTCCACGGAAAAAACATGTCTTTTGCTTTAAAAAATCAGGGCAAATTCACACCTTATTCTGTTAAAAGTAAGGTGGTTTTTCCTTCTGTAATTTGAATTGACTAAACATGTTCTTTCCGGGGACTCTTCAATTATACCACGGCTGCTATAAAGTCAGTACTGACAACTGTCCAATAAGTACACTATCTGTCAACGATTTTACTTTTTTATACATAATATCAAGGGTTGTCTGGTGAAACCCGATAAGTCGGAAAAACGGTTCTATGAAAAATTATCTATCTGAAAAATGAAAAAAGTTTAATGAAGCAAAATAGATACATTACATAATAAAAATTGACAGCGGTTCCCGAACTAGAAGCCTGTATCTCGAAAACCATATCTCGAAAGAATTTTACCAAGCAACCCTCGATATATTGACCAGTAGGCTTAGCACAGGATTAGTGCGACAATATGTCGCCGCAAGATAGACTATCCATCCCTCTTTTATTCATATATGTAGTAAAAGATGGTAAATCTACCTCGCGGCGACATACTGACATATCAATCATGTGCTAAGCGTACTAATAGCTGTCATCATTGACTTCATAGCGACTGTGGACTTAGTGGACAAAAAGGCAGTGTTGGATGCGTGAGGAATCAATAGCTTACACACAGGACTAAATATAATAGCCTTTTCTAAAGTGAATCTACGCTCGTGTATTTTTCATATATTAGTTTAACTATGGAGCAACTACCTACTATTTTACAGAAAATTATGCACATAAATAGCTACCTTTATTTATTTCAATTCTATCAGTACGAAAAAACAAATACAATAAGACGAAGTGGAAAGCTTTTTAGCCTTATTATCTAATAAAAAATGTTATTATAAAGATGACATTTTTAAATACTGAAGCTAAATTTAGATATTATATGTCATATACCAAAGAAAAAATACCAAAGTTTGTTTTTGTAATTGGCAACAAATTTTGTGACAAATTTTCAACACTTTTCAAATATGATTAAATATTAGTGACCCATTTAATGCCGCCGACGTGAATTCGCATCGTCTCTTCCGACTATTTTAGTGGCAAATAATCGTTATTATTCTACAAAGTAGATAATTACGTCAATAGTTTTGTATAAGGCAAAACTTTCTGACTATGCGACACATCCATTAATTATTTTGTATCGTATCCCTCCCAGCAACAAGAGTCGCCAGTGGTAGACGTGTCCGGCAAGGAGTGCGTGGTCGCCCTCTACGACTACGCGGAGAAGAGTCCCCGCGAGGTCTCCATGAAGCGGGGCGACGTGCTCACCCTACTCAACTCCAACAACAAGGTATGCCCTAACTCCAGGATTACACTTGTAAGTACTTACTTATGTAAGTTGTAGGGACGGGACCATTGATTTAGAATATATAAGTGGATCCCCAAACAGCTCAAAAAAATGGCCCCAAAAAATGGGCTGCAGAAGTAAATATTGCGGTCCTTTTGCTCCGCTATTCAGTTCTGACAGTTGACATTTGGTCACCTTACGGTATAGCATCATTATTCCTTAAACATAAAAAGTTTCTACTATTTTGCGGTGTTGTTCGCAAATTTGACACTTATTGCTCACTTCACAAAGTTTTTTATTCTTTGAGTTTTTTTTATTATAGTTTATTGTAAGTGAGCGTTATTAGCTTCAACTGAAACATGATAGAAATGACTTTTAGTGCCACTTTTCTTGTTTTTTTTGTTTGGCTCTGTGCGTCCATTTATTATTTAATGTCATTGGGTGGGGCCCTAACGGATACACTTCGACCCATTGAGATCTTTTGTGTAATTGCCCTCTATTTCGCCTACCCTAGGGATTATTCTATCAACTCAATATGTTTGAGGATGGACCCTAGCGATAGCGTTTTGACCTCCTTCGGTTCCAGATAGCCGGTTCCGAAGTCTTTCATCCTTTGTCTGTAGTAAGTACTTACGTAAGTTATATTGACGGAGCTATACTAAGGAACGAGAGGTGAATATCAATATCTCATTCCTTAGTATAGCTCCGCCCCTATAACTTACGTAAGAACTCAGAGGTGTAAGAGCGGCCGTACACCTGTAAGTTCTTACGTAAGTGGTAGGGACGGAGCTATACTAAGGAACGAGAGGTGCATATCGCTATCTCATTCCTTAGTATAGCTCCGTCCCTACAACTTACGTAAGAACTCACAGGTGTACGGCCGCTCTAAGGCAAGCCAAAAGATGGTTCTTTCCCGGTATATTCCCAATTTTACTATAGGAAAAGTTAGAGTTTGGGGAAAGTTACCGGGACAGCATATCACTAATGCCCTCAATAGGCTACTTGACTCATCAAATTTAGTGCAAAAAATGATTATTTTCTGTATTATTTATTGAAAAGATCAATAATTTTCGATTACAGTGCACAGAGGTCACGGTAGTAGCTAAAATTCGAATAAATTGATGATCTACTTTGACTGCTTTTTTTAGCAAGGAGAGTAGTTTATACTACGTAGTTTTAGAAAACATAAACTATTTGGCATGTGTGGGAATAAACATCTTTGGTATAAGCTTTCAAAGTTAATATACTGCATGACGCTAGAACGCGTTATCTAAAAGTGCAATATTTACTCGACGTTTTAAAATCGATTATGTACATAACTGTTTTAGTGAAAACTATAATTATTTAAATGGAGGTACACCAGGGTATTTTCTATCGTTTCTAATAACATTTTATTATTTTCCCTGTCGCTATTTTATTATAATATTTATTTTGCGCGAGCCATCAAAACAATCAATGACGATTTCGATTTGAGAAATATATCGAAGCTTTTAGTTTAGAAACCCTTCGAGTCCCTTAATGATTCATATGTCGTTTTGT
>JALPQI010005210.1:0-36522 GCA_025490895.1 Thaumatotibia leucotreta | reverse complement strand
TATCCTTGTATCCTCAAAGCCTGATGCTGCAGACGTACTGCTTACCTTAACCGTGAGTGATAGACACGTGAAAGTGAAAGTATAGCATGTTTGGCATAATCAAATACTAGCAGAGGCGATCTTGACTTCCAACTCCTCATTCCTGATGCTGCAGTACTGCCCACAATAACCGCAAGGTTAATATTTTATTGATATCTTGATTTTAAAGAAGTTCTTTAAATATTAAATAGAAACATGCGAATTTAATACTAACGTCCAACTCCTCAAATCTGATACCTACTCCAGTGTTACTGCCTGCCACAACCGCTAGGTTTAGCAATGTGTAAATTTTGAAGTACTGCTTTAGATATTTGGTAGAAACGTACGGATTTCATTATCATCATCATCATCATCATCATCATCATATCAGCCGAAAGACGTTCACTGGTGATATAGGCCTCCCCCAAAGATTGCCTTGATGCGAGTGGCACAGGGCCGGTCCTTGTGGACCCGCCCTGTGCCACTCGCATCCAGCGTCCTTCACCAGGTCATGAGCATGAGTCCACCTTCTGAGGGGCCTACCCACGCAGCGCCTTCCGTTACGGTCGTGACCGCCACTCGAGAACCTTACCGCCCCAACGGCCATCGGTTCCACGCGCAATGAACCCCGCCCGCTGCCACTTCAGTTTAGCGATTCAAAGAGCTATGTCGGTTACTTTGGTTCTGCTGCGGATGGTCTCATTTCTAATCCAGTATCGCAGAGAGACTCCTAGCATAGCCCTCTCTATTGCCCTTTGGGTCACATTGAGCCTTCTTATGAGGCCCATTGTAAGCGACCACGGTTTAGTACCGTATGTCATCACTGGCAACATACACTGATCAAAGACTTTCGTCTTCAAACCCTGCGGAATATTGGACGAAAAGATACAGACGGATATTGAAAATTTAACGACGATATACATATATAATAGATAGATACATACAGATACTTAAATACATACACAGCCATGACCAAGGAACAAATATTTGTGATGAATAAATACACAAATAATGCCCTCGCCGGGATTCGAACCCAGCTTCGTAGACAGGGTCACTACCAACTAGGCAACGGAGGCTGACTATACTGACTAGGATATAATACTGACTTCCAACTCCTCAAACCTGATGCTGCTGAGACACGTGCCACTGCCTGCCATAACCGCCAGGTTTATCGAAATGTTGAATTTAAAGTAATGCTTTAGCTAATGGGTAAAAACATATAAACTGAATACTCACTTCCAAATCCTCTAATCTGATACGGCAATATTACCATAAACGCTATTAGTGTGCCATAACAGCTGAAAGCGTGGGTAGTCCGCGTAGGATGTGGCGCCTGACCTGCGGTCCGCTTGTTGATAGTGTGAGTTCACCCCTCGGGCCATCGGGTTCGCGTAGGGCGAGCCGTTGGGCCTGCGGCCCTCCGGCCGATAGAGTGACAGCGTGAGTAGACCGCGCAGGGCGAGCAGTCGGACCTGCGGCCCTCCAGCTGATAGAGTGACAGCGTGAGTGGATCGCGTAGCGTAGGGTGAGCCGACGGGCCTTCGGCCCTCAAGCTGATAGAGTGACAGCGTGAGTGGATCGCGCAGCATAGGGCGAGCCGTCGGGCCTTCGGCCATCCAGCTGATAGAGTGACAGCGTGAGTGGATCGCGTAGCGCGAGCCGTCTCGCCTGCGGCCCTCCAGCTGATAGAGTAACAGCGTGAGTGGATCGCGTAGGGCGAGCCGCCGGGCCTTCGGCCCTCCGGCTGATAGAAAGACTGCGTGAGTGGATCGCGAAGGGCGAGCCGTCGGGCCTGCGGCCCTCCAGCTGATAGAGTGACAGCGTGAGTGGATCGCGTAGGACGAGCCGTCGGGCCTTCGGCCCTCCGGCTGATAGAGTGACAGCTTGAGTGGATCGCGTAGGGTGAGCCGTCGGGCCTACGGCCCTCCAGCTGATAGAGTGACAGCGTGAGTGGTTCGCGTAGGGCGGGCCGTTGGGCCTGCGGCCCTCCGGCTGATAGAGTGACAGCGTGAGTGGATCGCGTAGGGCGAGCCGTCGGGCCTTCGGCCCTCCGGCTGATAGAGTGACAGCGTGAGTGGATCGCGTAGGGCGAGCCGTCGGGCCTGTGGCCCTCCGGCTGATAGAAAGACTGCGTGAGTGGATCGCGAAGGGCGAGCCGTCGGGCCTGCGGCCCTCCAGCTGATAGAGTGACAGCTTGAGTGGATCGCGTAGGGTGAGCCGTCGGGCCTACGGCCCTCCAGCTGATAGAGTGACAGCGTGAGTGGTTCGCGTAGGGCGGGCCGTTGGGCCTGCGGCCCTCCGGCTGATAGAGTGACAGCGTGAGTGGATCGCGTAGGGCGAGCCGTCGGGCCTTCGGCCCTCCGGCTGATAGAGTGACAGCGTGAGTGGATCGCGTAGGGCGAGCCGTCGGGCCTGTGGCCCTCCGGCTGATAGAGTGACAGCGTGAGTGGTTCGCGTAGGGCAAGCCGTCGGGCCTGCGGCCCTCCGGCTGTTAGAATGACAGCGTGAATGGTCCGCGTAGGGCGGGCTGTCGGGCCTGCGCTGCGGCCCTCCAGCTGATAGAGTGACAGCGTGAGTGGTCCGCGTAGGACGGGCTGTCGGGCCTGCGGCCCTCCTGA
Source organism: Thaumatotibia leucotreta (assembly GCA_025490895.1). NCBI lineage: Eukaryota > Metazoa > Arthropoda > Insecta > Lepidoptera > Tortricidae > Thaumatotibia > Thaumatotibia leucotreta. The sequence goes on along the minus strand of JALPQI010005210.1, from coordinate 33,886 downwards.
TGATAGAGTGACAGCGTGAGTGAATCGCGTAGCGTAGGGCGAGCCGTCGGGCCTGCATCCCTCCAGCTGATAGACTCACAACGTGAGTGGTTCGCGTAAGGCGAGCCGTCGGGCCTACGGCCCTCCGGCTGTCAGACTTGCATGGGACGTGCCGTTGGACCTGCAGTCATCCGGTTGATATGACTGAGAGTATGAGTATACCCCTGTCAGCCCTGTCGTTATTAAAGCGCGAGAGATAAACGCTAGCATGCATAATTGTATTGCATATTACAAACAACATCTTTGATGTAGAATATTTAATATAGGAAATTAACTTAACAATTGCACTAAAAACTTGAAAATAAAATAAGTAAAAAAAAGTTTTAAGTTAAACGGTTTTTATTGCACCAAAAACTAGAAAATAAAAATTAGTTGTTACTGACCGTAGATGCTACTTTCTGTAGATTAGTCACGTGAAACTATTATCACTGTAGTCTTCCCAAGTCGGATGCTGAAAGCCACGTTTAGCATCTATGTCAGTGGATTAAGCGTTACCTAATCGGAAACTTATACGAAACTAAAATAAAAACGTGGGGCGTTATTATAAAGAAACATACAAGTTCAAAATATGTAATTGTAGCTTTAATTTTGCAATTAATCAATCAATCTGTTCCAACACTTCTACAGAGTTAATAATTTTTATCAAACCCAGAACAAAACTTATTACACTATTGCTGTCTTGATTTCTATGTGTGTTCTTAAATAACTATAGTGACTTAATCATAATTGCGTACGCCCCACGTTTTTATTTTAGTTTGGTAAAAGTTTCCGATTAGGTAACGCTTAATCCACTGACATAGATGCTAAACGTGGCTTTCAGCATCCGACTTGGGAAGACTACAGTGATAATAGTTTCACGTGACTAATCTACAGAAAGTAGCATCTACGGTCAGTAACAACTAATTTTTATTTTCTAGTTTTTGGTGCAATAAAAACCGTTTAACTTAAAACTTTTTTTTACTTATTTTATATTTCATTTATTTATTTCAGTAACAATATAAATTGTGATTGAAAATCTTAGTTTAAATTGCGTTTTTAATGGATAAGTACCAAATTAATTTAATAGATGGCAATGTAATGCATAAGCAAAAATCCCAATTCTGATTATCGTTACACTTTGAAAATCGTCACAAATTATTGGATAAGAAATCACACCATAATTAAAATGAACATTAATTAATAAAAAAATATGTAATACTGATATGTCAACATATATTATTGTATTAAATTAGCGTTTAATAAAATACAAGTATATTAATCGTGTCACTATTTTACAACTAAAAACAAATAATAATTATTAAATACATAATGATGTTTGAGAAATAAATGCAAATGCTATGCAATCATAACATTATTCTCTACAATAGGTACAATGTTGCTAGATTTAAATGTGACAATTTAAAAACTATAAATACTGTAATTCTACATTGCTGTTACTGTAGAGGCCGGGGCGAAAGGTGTTGCTAGGGGATGACCGAGTAAAGTGAGTGATTTATTAAAATCGTTGATTATTTTCAAATATTGGATATTCGTACATTGGGTGGCTTTGGCAATTTGGTAAGTACGCCGTGTACCAATTATTTAGTTATTTGGAATTAAATTAACATGTTTGTTACGTATATTATTATGTTATGTGTTAAAATATATGTTAATTAACTATTATGTGCAATGGAAACTTCAAGTCAGGAAAAGGAATTCTATAATGCCACTTTTAGTGTCTCAATGACCAACTTAACACACTCGAACATATCAGAATATCCTATTATTCAATATTATTTTGATTTGTATTTTACGTAGTAATGCTACTATAGCGTTGTCTCAAGACCAGTACTCTAAAAATTGATGATAGACTGTTTTTTTATCGGACTTTATTTTCAAAGCTGTACAATTTATTTACGTAAATTAGATTTGACTAATCTAACTAACCTAACTTATATCTAAGATTGGCTCTTATGGTATATCTAGTACCAAGGATGCTGGCGGCATTACCTCGCTGTATCGCAATACTGATGCGTTGGTCGCCTGCTCCTGGTTCTTTAGTTACGTCAACCAGACGTTTCTCGATTTCTGCAAACTGATTAAGTGTTAAATTATATCTACATAACTACCATTTTGATACCTAGATATAATGACAGTAAAATTTGCACAATTAATAAGTGAACACGCTAGAAATTGGTCGCTTACATTACACACTTGCGTGGAGTTTGCCACTTTGGCTTTAAATTTGTCACCTAGACTTTTTACTTTCCCTTTTTCGGTTTTCTTTTTTTGTATTTTATTTGGCTTCTATGTGTCATACAAGCTTAAAATTACAGTAAGTATAGTATAGTATACCTATAGGTTCTCAAAATGTAATGCGAGTAATATTATGTAAGTTGTGTTTGCCTAAAATTGGGTGAATATTCGAAAATGATCTCGATAATATTGCACTATTGGCAAAACTTAATAAATTAAAAAAAAAACTGTTTTGGTAAAAAGAGACTTTATCTTATTTTTCATAGCAAGTAATAAATACCGTAAATACTGTATTTATAGATTTTACTAAACGCAAAAAAACTTAAATTCACCAATTTCCTTTTACTAGCACCTAATTATGAAAGACAAGGGTGAAATCTACCCCTTTGTACTAGCGTCAAACATTAAGCATGCATCGGCGACAGGTTGTAATTACAGTGGCCACACGGTTGCATTTAATCTCGGTCTACAACTAAACCGTCATAATCAGTATGATGAGCCCCCAACAATGGGCTCTCAATCTCTGCTGGGTATTAAGTTTCCGCAGATATGACAATGAAATGTTAGTGTGAGCGCACGGTGGCAAGCGTGGCGTTTGGATTTGCCATGTTAAGGTACATACGTACTGTACTGTCAGTATGTGTCGTAAGAGAACTCTGATACTTAACCGGAGGAATTCTCTTGCAACGCAAATACCTTGAAATAAAAGTACTTACTTTGTTTTTTTATTAAGGTGCATTTAGACCAAACGAGCATTCGCTCGTTCTATCCCTCACTCTACGAAATCAACGAATTTCAACGATTCGCGTTTTGTTTAACGAACAAATTACTTAGAGTGGGGGATAGAATGAGCGAATGCTCGTTTGTTCTAAATGCACTTTAATAAAAAAACAAAGTACTTTTATTTCAAGGTATTTGCGTTGCAAGAGAATTCCTCCGGTTAAGTATCAGAGTCCTCTTACGATACACACTGACAGTACGTACGTATGTATCGGACGTATTGTGACAGCTAATTCAAGTTCTTGTTTAGAAATTATAATTAGAATATTGTTTTGAATTTACAAGGAATCTGTCATCTACCAATGAAATTAGACTAATTTATTAAAAAAATAGTATAAAAATAATAATTTATTAAAGAAACTGCTGGACTGGCGACCACGTACCGGAAAACGCAGTGTGGGCAGACCTCCCAGAATATGACCGGTTCTGCGCTGCTGGACCAAGCAGCGCAGAACCGGTCATATTGGCGATCATTGGGGGAGGCCCATGTCCAGCAGTGGACGTCTTTTGACTGAAATGATGATGAATGATGAACAGAGATCGGACAAATGTGCGTCATTGTTCGCAATAATATGGACATGACTCCAAAGTTGATTGAATAATTATTCATTTAATCATTTTCACTAAATTACCTATTCATTCACACATTCATAGTCACGTCAAATTTTCGAAATGAAATATCTGAAAAAATATTCGTTTCATTATTCACTTAATCAACTTTGGAGTCGTGTCCATATTATTGCGAACAATGACGAACATTTGTCCGATCTCTGATGATGAATGTAGTTAGTAACCGCTCCGCTCATTGCTAAAGCCGCGGCCTCGCGTCTATGGTGCGGTCGGAAATCGTTCCTCACAGAGGTTGATCGTGCGTCGCGTGATTGCGCCCGAGACTGTTTGTACAGAGATTGTGTGGGATTATTAAAGGCCATTGTAAGCAGCTGAACTGTTAAGCCCTATTGTCGGTGGTGCTGGAACTGACTTGAGATCTTGGTGTTCGCTTTTGTGTGTTTGGTATGTTTACTTGTTTAGTTCAAAAACGCCCTTTGCATTTTTAATAGATGAATATAAATACAGTATTGTACATCATTATAACTATCTATTTTTCAAATCCAGTGGCCACTTAGGGTAGGTAATATAAAAGTTCACTGAAATAATAAAACGTAATTAAATCATAAATATTGGATGTCATAATACCCAAGAAAAAACGACCAAGATCTTTCGAGCTTTTAGCACGCTGAGCACGTGGGTTCGATCCCCACCTCGGACGTTGGTGATCTTGGTCGTTTTTTCTTTGGTATATGACATCCAATATTTATGATTTAATTAAGTTTTATTATTTCAGTGAACTTTTATATTACCTACCCTAAGTGGCCACTGGATTTGAAAAATAGATAGTTATAATGATGTACAATACTGTATTTATATTCATCTATTAAAAATGCAAAGGGCGTTTTTGAACTAAACAAGTAAACATACCAAACACACAAAAGCGAACACCAAGATCTCAAGTCAGTTCCAGCACCACCGACAATAGGGCTTAACAGTTCAGCTGCTTACAATGGCCTTTAATAATCCCACACAATCTCTGTACAAACAGTCTCGGGCGCAATCACGCGACGCACGATCAACCTCTGTGAGGAACGATTTCCGACCGCACCATAGACGCGAGGCCGCGGCTTTAGCAATGAGCGGAGCGGTTACTAACTACATTCATCATCAGAGATCGGACAAATGTTCGTCATTGTTCGCAATAATATGGACACGACTCCAAAGTTGATTAAGTGAATAATGAAACGAATATTTTTTCAGATATTTCATTTCGAAAATTTGACGTGACTATGAATGTGTGAATGAATAGGTAATTTAGTGAAAATGATTAAATGAATAATTATTCAATCAACTTTGGAGTCATGTCCATATTATTGCGAACAATGACGCACATTTGTCCGATCTCTGTTCATCATTCATCATCATTTCAGTCAAAAGACGTCCACTGCTGGACATGGGCCTCCCCCAATGATCGCCAATATGACCGGTTCTGCGCTGCTTGGTCCAGCAGCGCAGAACCGGTCATATTCTGGGAGGTCTGCCCACACTGCGTTTTCCGGTACGTGGTCGCCAGTCCAGCAGTTTCTTTAATAAATTATTATTTTTATACTATTTTTTTAATAAATTAGTCTAATTTCATTGGTAGATGACAGATTCCTTGTAAATTCAAAACAATATTCTAATTATAATTTCTAAACAAGAACTTGAATTAGCTGTCACAATACGTCCGATACATACGTACGTACTGTCAGTGTGTATCGTAAGAGGACTCTGATACTTAACCGGAGGAATTCTCTTGCAACGCAAATACCTTGAAATAAAAGTACTTTGTTTTTTTATTAAAGTGCATTTAGAACAAACGAGCATTCGCTCATTCTATCCCCCACTCTAAGTAATTTGTTCGTTAAACAAAACGCGAATCGTTGAAATTCGTTGATTTCGTAGAGTGAGGGATAGAACGAGCGAATGCTCGTTTGGTCTAAATGCACCTTAATAAAAAAACAAAGTAAGTACTTTTATTTCAAGGTATTTGCGTTGCAAGAGAATTCCTCCGGTTAAGTATCAGAGTTCTCTTACGACACATACTGACAGTACAGTACGTATGTACCTTAACATGGCAAATCCAAACGCCACGCTTGCCACCGTGCGCTCACACTAACATTTCATTGTCATATCTGCGGAAACTTAATACCCAGCAGAGATTGAGAGCCCATTGTTGGGGGCTCATCATACTGATTATGACGGTTTAGTTGTAGACCGAGATTAAATGCAACCGTGTGGCCACTGTAATTACAACCTGTCGCCGATGCATGCTTAATGTTTGACGCTAGTACAAAGGGGTAGATTTCACCCTTGTCTTTCATAATTAGGTGCTAGTAAAAGGAAATTGGTGAATTTAAGTTTTTTTGCGTTTAGTAAAATCTATAAATACAGTATTTACGGTATTTATTACTTGCTATGAAAAATAAGATAAAGTCTCTTTTTACCAAAACAGTTTTTTTTTTAATTTATTAAGTTTTGCCAATAGTGCAATATTATCGAGATCATTTTCGAATATTCACCCAATTTTAGGCAAACACAACTTACATAATATTACTCGCATTACATTTTGAGAACCTATAGGTATACTATACTATACTTACTGTAATTTTAAGCTTGTATGACACATAGAAGCCAAATAAAATACAAAAAAAGAAAACCGAAAAAGGGAAAGTAAAAAGTCTAGGTGACAAATTTAAAGCCAAAGTGGCAAACTCCACGCAAGTGTGTAATGTAAGCGACCAATTTCTAGCGTGTTCACTTATTAATTGTGCAAATTTTACTGTCATTATATCTAGGTATCAAAATGGTAGTTATGTAGATATAATTTAACACTTAATCAGTTTGCAGAAATCGAGAAACGTCTGGTTGACGTAACTAAAGAACCAGGAGCAGGCGACCAACGCATCAGTATTGCGATACAGCGAGGTAATGCCGCCAGCATCCTTGGTACTAGATATACCATAAGAGCCAATCTTAGATATAAGTTAGGTTAGTTAGATTAGTCAAATCTAATTTACGTAAATAAATTGTACAGCTTTGAAAATAAAGTCCGATAAAAAAACAGTCTATCATCAATTTTTAGAGTACTGGTCTTGAGACAACGCTATAGTAGCATTACTACGTAAAATACAAATCAAAATAATATTGAATAATAGGATATTCTGATATGTTCGAGTGTGTTAAGTTGGTCATTGAGACACTAAAAGTGGCATTATAGAATTCCTTTTCCTGACTTGAAGTTTCCATTGCACATAATAGTTAATTAACATATATTTTAACACATAACATAATAATATACGTAACAAACATGTTAATTTAATTCCAAATAACTAAATAATTGGTACACGGCGTACTTACCAAATTGCCAAAGCCACCCAATGTACGAATATCCAATATTTGAAAATAATCAACGATTTTAATAAATCACTCACTTTACTCGGTCATCCCCTAGCAACACCTTTCGCCCCGGCCTCTACAGTAACAGCAATGTAGAATTACAGTATTTATAGTTTTTAAATTGTCACATTTAAATCTAGCAACATTGTACCTATTGTAGAGAATAATGTTATGATTGCATAGCATTTGCATTTATTTCTCAAACATCATTATGTATTTAATAATTATTATTTGTTTTTAGTTGTAAAATAGTGACACGATTAATATACTTGTATTTTATTAAACGCTAATTTAATACAATAATATATGTTGACATATCAGTATTACATATTTTTTTATTAATTAATGTTCATTTTAATTATGGTGTGATTTCTTATCCAATAATTTGTGACGATTTTCAAAGTGTAACGATAATCAGAATTGGGATTTTTGCTTATGCATTACATTGCCATCTATTAAATTAATTTGGTACTTATCCATTAAAAACGCAATTTAAACTAAGATTTTCAATCACAATTTATATTGTTACTGAAATAAATAAATGAAATATAAAATAAGTAAAAAAAAGTTTTAAGTTAAACGGTTTTTATTGCACCAAAAACTAGAAAATAAAAATTAGTTGTTACTGACCGTAGATGCTACTTTCTGTAGATTAGTCACGTGAAACTATTATCACTGTAGTCTTCCCAAGTCGGATGCTGAAAGCCACGTTTAGCATCTATGTCAGTGGATTAAGCGTTACCTAATCGGAAACTTTTACCAAACTAAAATAAAAACGTGGGGCGTACGCAATTATGATTAAGTCACTATAGTTATTTAAGAACACACATAGAAATCAAGACAGCAATAGTGTAATAAGTTTTGTTCTGGGTTTGATAAAAATTATTAACTCTGTAGAAGTGTTGGAACAGATTGATTGATTAATTGCAAAATTAAAGCTACAATTACATATTTTGAACTTGTATGTTTCTTTATAATAACGCCCCACGTTTTTATTTTAGTTTCGTATAAGTTTCCGATTAGGTAACGCTTAATCCACTGACATAGATGCTAAACGTGGCTTTCAGCATCCGACTTGGGAAGACTACAGTGATAATAGTTTCACGTGACTAATCTACAGAAAGTAGCATCTACGGTCAGTAACAACTAATTTTTATTTTCTAGTTTTTGGTGCAATAAAAACCGTTTAACTTAAAACTTTTTTTTACTTATTTTATTTTCAAGTTTTTAGTGCAATTGTTAAGTTAATTTCCTATATTAAATATTCTACATCAAAGATGTTGTTTGTAATATGCAATACAATTATGCATGCTAGCGTTTATCTCTCGCGCTTTAATAACGACAGGGCTGACAGGGGTATACTCATACTCTCAGTCATATCAACCGGATGACTGCAGGTCCAACGGCACGTCCCATGCAAGTCTGACAGCCGGAGGGCCGTAGGCCCGACGGCTCGCCTTACGCGAACCACTCACGTTGTGAGTCTATCAGCTGGAGGGATGCAGGCCCGACGGCTCGCCCTACGCTACGCGATTCACTCACGCTGTCACTCTATCATCAGGAGGGCCGCAGGCCCGACAGCCCGTCCTACGCGGACCACTCACGCTGTCACTCTATCAGCTGGAGGGCCGCAGCGCAGGCCCGACAGCCCGCCCTACGCGGACCATTCACGCTGTCATTCTAACAGCCGGAGGGCCGCAGGCCCGACGGCTTGCCCTACGCGAACCACTCACGCTGTCACTCTATCAGCCGGAGGGCCGAAGGCCCGACGGCTCGCCCTACGCGATCCACTCACGCTGTCACTCTATCAGCCGGAGGGCCGCAGGCCCAACGGCCCGCCCTACGCGAACCACTCACGCTGTCACTCTATCAGCTGGAGGGCCGTAGGCCCGACGGCTCACCCTACGCGATCCACTCAAGCTGTCACTCTATCAGCTGGAGGGCCGCAGGCCCGACGGCTCGCCCTTCGCGATCCACTCACGCAGTCTTTCTATCAGCCGGAGGGCCACAGGCCCGACGGCTCGCCCTACGCGATCCACTCACGCTGTCACTCTATCAGCCGGAGGGCCGAAGGCCCGACGGCTCGCCCTACGCGATCCACTCACGCTGTCACTCTATCAGCCGGAGGGCCGCAGGCCCAACGGCCCGCCCTACGCGAACCACTCACGCTGTCACTCTATCAGCTGGAGGGCCGTAGGCCCGACGGCTCACCCTACGCGATCCACTCAAGCTGTCACTCTATCAGCCGGAGGGCCGAAGGCCCGACGGCTCGTCCTACGCGATCCACTCACGCTGTCACTCTATCAGCTGGAGGGCCGCAGGCCCGACGGCTCGCCCTTCGCTATCCACTCACGCAGTCTTTCTATCAGCCGGAGGGCCGAAGGCCCGGCGGCTCGCCCTACGCGATCCACTCACGCTGTTACTCTATCAGCTGGAGGGCCGCAGGCGAGACGGCTCGCGCTACGCGATCCACTCACGCTGTCACTCTATCATCAGGAGGGCCGCAGGCCCGACAGCCCGTCCTACGCGGACCACTCACGCTGTCACTCTATCAGCTGGAGGGCCGCAGCGCAGGCCCGACAGCCCGCCCTACGCGGACCATTCACGCTGTCATTCTAACAGCCGGAGGGCCGCAGGCCCGACGGCTTGCCCTACGCGAACCACTCACGCTGTCACTCTATCAGCCGGAGGGCCGAAGGCCCGACGGCTCGCCCTACGCGATCCACTCACGCTGTCACTCTATCAGCCGGAGGGCCGCAGGCCCAACGGCCCGCCCTACGCGAACCACTCACGCTGTCACTCTATCAGCTGGAGGGCCGTAGGCCCGACGGCTCACCCTACGCGATCCACTCAAGCTGTCACTCTATCAGCTGGAGGGCCGCAGGCCCGACGGCTCGCCCTTCGCGATCCACTCACGCAGTCTTTCTATCAGCCGGAGGGCCACAGGCCCGACGGCTCGCCCTACGCGATCCACTCACGCTGTCACTCTATCAGCCGGAGGGCCGAAGGCCCGACGGCTCGCCCTACGCGATCCACTAACGCTGTCACTCTATCAGCCGGAGGGCCGCAGGCCCAACGGCCCGCCCTACGCGAACCACTCACGCTGTCACTCTATCAGCTGGAGGGCCGTAGGCCCGACGGCTCACCCTACGCGATCCACTCAAGCTGTCACTCTATCAGCCGGAGGGCCGAAGGCCCGACGGCTCGTCCTACGCGATCCACTCACGCTGTCACTCTATCAGCTGGAGGGCCGCAGGCCCGACGGCTCGCCCTTCGCGATCCACTCACGCAGTCTTTCTATCAGCCGGAGGGCCGAAGGCCCGGCGGCTCGCCCTACGCGATCCACTCACGCTGTTACTCTATCAGCTGGAGGGCCGCAGGCGAGACGGCTCGCGCTACGCGATCCACTCACGCTGTCACTCTATCAGCTGGATGGCCGAAGGCCCGACGGCTCGCCCTATGCTACGCGATCCACTCACGCTGTCACTCTATCAGCTTGAGGGCCGAAGGCCCGTCGGCTCACCCTACGCTACGCGATCCACTCACGCTGTCACTCTATCAGCTGGAGGGCCGCAGGTCCGACTGCTCGCCCTGCGCGGTCTACTCACGCTGTCACTCTATCGGCCGGAGGGCCGCAGGCCCAACGGCTCGCCCTACGCGAACCCGATGGCCCGAGGGGTGAACTCACACTATCAACAAGCGGACCGCAGGTCAGGCGCCACATCCTACGCGGACTACCCACGCTTTCAGCTGTTATGGCACACTAATAGCGTTTATGGTAATATTGCCGTATCAGATTAGAGGATTTGGAAGTGAGTATTCAGTTTATATGTTTTTACCCATTAGCTAAAGCATTACTTTAAATTCAACATTTCGATAAACCTGGCGGTTATGGCAGGCAGTGGCACGTGTCTCAGCAGCATCAGGTTTGAGGAGTTGGAAGTCAGTATTATATCCTAGTCAGTATAGTCAGCCTCCGTTGCCTAGTTGGTAGTGACCCTGTCTACGAAGCTGGGTTCGAATCCCGGCGAGGGCATTATTTGTGTATTTATTCATCACAAATATTTGTTCCTTGGTCATGGCTGTGTATGTATTTAAGTATCTGTATGTATCTATCTATTATATATGTATATCGTCGTTAAATTTTCAATATCCGTCTGTATCTTTTCGTCCAATATTCCGCAGGGTTTGAAGACGAAAGTCTTTGATCAGTGTATGTTGCCAGTGATGACATACGGTACTAAACCGTGGTCGCTTACAATGGGCCTCATAAGAAGGCTCAATGTGACCCAAAGGGCAATAGAGAGGGCTATGCTAGGAGTCTCTCTGCGATACTGGATTAGAAATGAGACCATCCGCAGCAGAACCAAAGTAACCGACATAGCTCTTTGAATCGCTAAACTGAAGTGGCAGCGGGCGGGGTTCATTGCGCGTGGAACCGATGGCCGTTGGGGCGGTAAGGTTCTCGAGTGGCGGTCACGACCGTAACGGAAGGCGCTGCGTGGGTAGGCCCCTCAGAAGGTGGACTCATGCTCATGACCTGGTGAAGGACGCTGGATGCGAGTGGCACAGGGCGGGTCCACAAGGACCGGCCCTGTGCCACTCGCATCAAGGCAATCTTTGGGGGAGGCCTATATCACCAGTGAACGTCTTTCGGCTGATATGATGATGATGATGATGATGATGATGATAATGAAATCCGTACGTTTCTACCAAATATCTAAAGCAGTACTTCAAAATTTACACATTGCTAAACCTAGCGGTTGTGGCAGGCAGTAACACTGGAGTAGGTATCAGATTTGAGGAGTTGGACGTTAGTATTAAATTCGCATGTTTCTATTTAATATTTAAAGAACTTCTTTAAAATCAAGATATCAATAAAATATTAACCTTGCGGTTATTGTGGGCAGTACTGCAGCATCAGGAATGAGGAGTTGGAAGTCAAGATCGCCTCTGCTAGTATTTGATTATGCCAAACATGCTATACTTTCACTTTCACGTGTCTATCACTCACGGTTAAGGTAAGCAGTACGTCTGCAGCATCAGGCTTTGAGGATACAAGGATACAAATATTATAATATTGCATTGTCATGGAGACTTGATAAGAGTTCCAAATTTTATTGATTTCGGTGCAGTAGAAGTGGTCGAAAAATCGATCACAAGATTTGAAGCATCGACGACAGTTGATACGCGGTGAAGTTAATAAAAACCGTTTAAAAATGACACATTTCCTTCAACAGGAGAATGTTATTTGTTTCCGCTAAAACAGGATGTTTAACAATAAATGAGGAACTGCACTTCCAGGAATCTGATATTATTAACGTTTAGAATACAATATTCATTTTAAAGAAGCAACTTTTGCAAAGTAATGGAAAAGTTGTTACATCATTTGACGGCCCTCTGTAGTCTAGTTATAAAAACAACCTTATCGGTAGTGACACTAGCAATAAAATTTAAGGCACCGGGTTAAAATCTCGATTTAAACATTTGTGATTATCACAAATACTTGTGACTTAGTTATAGTTCTTTTCTATGTACTTAATTAAGAATGTATCGTCACCAGTAACCACGACACAGGCATGCTTTGATTGCGCTTGCCGTGGAACTCATTTAATGATCGTTCCGTGATATTTAATCAATTTATTTGTAAAGAAACCATGCCAAAGTGATGAGATTGTATAAAGAATGTCATAAGAATAAATTGTTTTTATAATGTACGTTGTGTACGTACATTATAATTGAATGATTGGTCCATTTAAGCGTCGCCTGTAATACTCGTTACCAACAAAACGACGACTTTTTGTCTTGCGCCATTCAAAAACAGGCAGCAAAACTTTTGAGGGTCCCTAGTTGATTACAGAACCCTACAAATAAATAAATGAATATCAACGACGATATATAAAACAGATACTTAAATACATAGGCAGCCAAGACCAAGAAAAAAATATTTGTGATAAATAAATACGCAAATATTGCCCTCGCCGGGATTCGAACCCGAAACTACCATCTTTGTAGGCAGTGTCACTACCACCTAGGCTACAGAGGCTGGCTGAAATGAGTAAGAAATTAAAACTTTGCGTCAGTTTATGCCACTACTTATTTTATATTGGCAAGTGTACAGTAGTCACACCAATAAACCATACAAGTTTAGATTAGAAAAGTTCCATTAAGCAAGACCCCAAATTACGGTAACGGCTCGAAACAAAATCCACAAATCGTGGCAAAAACTGCTCAGCAGCGGCAATAACAAGTGTTAAGCCGAGGCACCACAATAAAACAGGCGTGACAGTTTAGCACTTAGCGCAGGGCCATGAGAACAGCTAGAAGAATATTTTATTTTACGAACATTAATCTCAAATATATAACAAATTAAATGATAATTTAAAAGTCGAAAAGACTTCTAAATCGCTTAAGTTAGTTAAAACAGAAATTAATATAAAAATGTTTTTATAATTTAAAATAGTTTTTCAATGACCATAACATTTAATATATTTATGGATTAAAACATGTATCTTTCATTTGTAAATAACTCCGTAAATATTGTCCGTAAAATTATGATTATCTGCTGTGCCCTTACAGGCTACTTTTGTATAGGTATACCTATTACATGTATTTTATATGAAATTGTGATAGCATGAATAAATGAATCTGAACATGAGTCTGTACTCGTGCACTATTTGATACTAGCGCTAAATGAACGAGCTACCGTTTTTAAACGGTTTTTATTAACTTCACCGCGTATCAACTGTCGTCGATGCTTCAAATCTTGTGATCGATTTTTCGACCACTTCTACTGCACCGAAATCAATAAAATTTGGAACTCTTATCAAGTCCCCATGACAATGCAATATTATAATATTTGTATCCTTGTATCCTCAAAGCCTGATGCTGCAGACGTACTGCTTACCTTAACCGAGAGTGTTAGACACGTGAAAATGAAAGTATAGCATGTTTGGCATAATCAAATACTAACAGGCTGATCTTGACTTCCAACTCCTCACTCCTGATGCTGCAGTACTGCCTACAATAACCGGAAGGTTTATCTTTTATCGATATCTTGATTTTAAAGAAGTTCTTTAGATATTAAGTAGAAACATGCGAATTTAATACTAACATCCAACTCCTCAAATCTGATACTCCAGTGTTACTGCCTGCCACAACCGCTAGGTTTATCGAAATGTAGATTTTGCAGTACTGTTTTAGATATTTGGTAGAAACTAGGGCTCACGGTACACGTGTAACCCGCCAAACCGGATACCCGTGTTCTTAAGCCCGACGGTACTAAGAACCCGAATTACACGAACTGCCGGGTACCCGTGTCCGTGTCCAATACACGGATACCGTTTACACGAAACCGCGTGCTACCCGGGTACCCGGGTACTTAAGACCGAACCGAACGGGTTCGAAATAATTTGAGCAAATGCAAATAAGGTCTATTATTGAATGTAACCTGCAGCTTCGTTCGACACTACAAAACAAACGTGTTCAGGAAAGGTCAGCCGATATAACTTTTTTTTGTTTTTATAAATTTCGACTCTATCTGTTACGCAATAAGGTCTATTTGACACAATTAGCCTTCCGCTTATCTATCCATTTGTACTATAGCTCTTAAGTCTCACGACCCATCCTTCGGTACATAACTTTACCCTTAAAAAGCAGACTTTCTATGCATACACGGCTTCTCGTCAAGGACGTCCCCGAACCCGCGGGTAATTAAAGTCCGTGTAAATAATACCCGTGTACCCGTGCAGACGGGTATTATTTACACGGACTTTAATTACCCGTGTAAATCGGGTCAGAAACCCGTGTACGTGTAACACGAACACGGGTATGAGAAACGTTGACACGAAACCCGGACACGACCGCGAGCCCTAGTAGAAACATACGGATTTAATTATGATCATCATCATCATCATCATATCAGCTGAAAGACGTTCACTGGTGAATAAAGGCCCCCCCAAAGATTGCCACAAGGACCGGCCCTGTGCCACCCGCATCCAGCGACCTTGGTCAGGTCATGTGGGGGGGGCTACCCACGCTGCGCCTTCCGGTACGTCACTCGAGAACCTTACCGCCCCAACGGCCATCAGATCCACGCAATCCCCGCGCGACGAGCCCCGCCCACTTCAGTTTAGCGATTTGAAGAGCTATATCGGTTACTTTGGTTCTGCTGTGGATGGTCTCATTTGTAATTCGATCTCGCAGAGAGACTCTTAGCATAGGCCTCTCCATTGCCCTTTGGGTGACTTTGAGCCTTCTTATGAGGCCCATTGTAAGCAACCACGGTTAAGCCCCGTATGTCATTGCTGCAGCCCTCCGGCTGATAGACTCATAGGGTGACAGCGTGAGTGATTCGCGTAGGGCGAGCCGTCGCGCCTGCGTCCCTCCGGCTGATAGACTGACAGCGTGAGTGGATCGCATAGGGCGAGCCGTCGCGCCTGCGGCCCTCCAGTTAATAGAATGACAGCGTGAGAGGTTCGCGTAGGGCGAGCCGTCGGGCTTGCGGCCCTCCAGATGATAGAGTGACAGCGTGAGTAAATCGCGTAGGGCGAGCCGTCAGGCCTGCGCCCCTCCGGCTGATAGACTCACAGCGTGAGTGGTTTGCGTAGGGCGATCCGTCGGGCCTACGGCCCTCTAGCTGATAGAGTGACAGCGTAAGTGAATCGCGTAGGGCGAGCCGTCGGGCCTGCGGCCTTCCAGATGATAGAGTGACAGCGTGAGTGATTCGCGCAGGGCGAGCCGTCGGACCTGCGGCCCTCCAGCTGATAGAGTGACAGCGTGAGTGGTTCGCGTAGGGCGATCCGTCGGGCCTACGGCCCTCTAGCTGATAGAGTGACAGCGTAAGTGAATCGCGTAGGGCGAGCCGTCGGGCCTGCGGCCCTCCAGCTGATAGAGTGACAGCGTGAGTGGTTCGCGTAGGGCGGGCCTTCGGGCCTGCGGCTTTCCAGCTGATAGAGTGACAGTGTGAGTGGTTCGCGTAGGGCGAGCCGTCGGGCCTGCGGCCCTCCAGCTGATAGAGTGACAGCGTGAGTGGTTCGCGTAGGGCGAGCCGTTGGGCCTATGGCCCTCCAGCTGATAGAGTGACAGCGTGAGTGGTTCGCGTAAGGTGGGCCGTCGGGCCTGCGGCCCTCGAGCTGATAGAGTGACAGTGTGAGTGGTTCGCGTAGGGCGAGCCGTCGGGCCTGCGGCCCTCCAGCTGATAGAGTGACAGCGTAAGTGAATCGCATAGGGCGAGCCGTCGGGCCTGCGGCCCTCCAGATGATAGAGTGACAGCGTGAGTGATTCGCGCAGGGCAAGCCGTCGGGCCTGCGGCCCTCCATCTGATAGAGTGACAGCGTGAGTGGATCGTATAGGGAAAGCCGTCGGGCCTGCGGCCCTCCAGCTGATAGAGTGACAGCGTGAGTGGTTCGCGTAGGGCGAGCCGTCAGGCCTACGGCCCTCCAGCTGATAGAGTGACAGCGTGAGTGGTTCGCGTAGGGCGGGCCTTCGGGCCTGCGGCCTTCCAACTGATAGAGTGACAGTGTGAGTGGTTCGCGTAGGGCGAGCCGTCGGGCCTGCGGCCCTCCAGCTGATAGAGTGACAGCGTGAGTGGTTCGCGTAGGGCGAGCCGTCGGGCCTGCGGCCCTCCAGCTGATAGATTGACAGCGTAAGTGGTTCGCGTAGGGCGAGCCGTCGGGCCTGCGGCCCTCCAGCTGACAGAGTGACAGCGTGAGTGAATCGTGTAGGGCCAGCTGTCGAGCCTGCGGCCATCCGGTTGATAGGCTGACAGTGCAGGTGGTTTGCGTAAAACGTGCACTCGGACCTGCGGTCCTCCAGTTGATATACAGAGAGTGTGAGTCTCTCGGATTCACGTAGTGCGTGCCATAGTGCCGTCGGGCCTATGGCCCTCCGGTTGATAGATTGCATGGATTGACCCTTTAGGCCCTCTGTTCGCGTCGGACTTTCCGTCAGACCTGCGGTCCTCCGGTTGGTCGACACAGAGAATAAGTTTATATTTTATAGTCTCGAAATTCGACTTGTATAAAAATTTAAACTTGAAATTCTCAATAAACCAAATTGATTGATATATTTCTTAGTGTCAGATCTCTGTTATCTAAGTACTTATTGTATGAATAACACGTCCATTTGAGATACTTCGGGCATTCAAGCTTACATTAACCACGCCGAGCCTTTGGTTTTTATTTGTCAATCGAGATATTAAATTTAAAAAAATGGTGTCAGATTTCTAAAAATATCTATCCAGCAGGGATTCGCCTCCCGTTACACATAAAATAATGTCCATTACGTTTGCATATGTGTCGTGATTCGTGATGAAAGAGTAAGAGAGTATAAACGCTACTTAGCATGCATAATTGTATTACATATTACAAACAACATCGGTATAGTATCGGAAATTAACTTAACAATTGCACTAAAAACTTGAAAATAAAATAAGTAAAAAAAGTTTTAATTTAAACGGTTTTTATTGCACCAAAAACTAGAAAATAAAAATTTGTTATAACTAACCGTAGATGCAACTTTCTGAAGATTACTCACGTGAAACTATTATCACTGTTGTTTCCCAAGTCGGATGCTGAAAGCCACGTTTAGCCTCTATGTCAGTGGATTAAGCGTTACCTAATTGGAAACTTTTACCAACTAAAATAAAAACGTGGGGCGTTAATATGAAGAAAGAAACATACAAGTTCAAAATATGTAATTGTAGCTTTAATTTTCCAATTAATCATCCATCTGTTCCATCACTTCCACATAGGTAAATAGCTTTTATCAAGGCCAGAACAAAACTTATTACACTATTGCTGTCTTGATTTATATGTGTGTTCTTAAATAACTATAGTGACTTAATCACAATTGCGTACGCCCCACGTTTTTATTTTAGTTAGGTAAAAGTTTCCGATTAGGTAACGCTTAATCCACTGACATAGAGGATAAACGTGGCTTTCAGCATCCGACTTGGGAAACCACAGTGATAATAGTTTCACGTGAGTAATCTTCAGAAAGTTGCATCTACGGTTAGTTATAACAAATTTTTATTTTCTAGTTTTTGGTGCAATAAAAACCGTTTAAATTAAAACTTTTTTTACTTATTTTATCTATATTTTGTTTTTAATGAAAGAAACTATTATTGTTTTTTTTTTAATCAAGGACGTGTAGGTTGTTCCATCCTTGATTACAGCAAATAAATCGTGTACAAATGTTTTGAGAAATGCTCATTCAATGCTTCGACCCAATTTGCACACGTAGTTTTTTTCAGACAAACCAAACGTTACTCTGGCACCGCTTGCATCGACGGCGTGTCAGACAGTTCTGTAAACATGCATAGCGCTGTCACACTCACAAATGTGTAACGCACCTGTAGCCGTACGCCGTACCATTTGTTGCCAAGTACCTATCGGATATATTAAGTTGTAGGTACTCAATACTGGTCCCTCCGCGTTTATAAGCTATGATCTATCGGCTATAGAAACGACCAAAATGTAAGGAAGTGCACAGAAGAGACACGGTGACATTTATAGCTCGTAGCTGAGCCCGTAACTAGAAACATCGCCGTATCTCTATCGCTAGCTCCAATATATCAGTGCGATCGCGATATAATGCTATACGTATCGAGTAAAACCTAACGTAACCGATTACTGTAGCCGTACCTTGAGTTGGAAAGTAAAAGATACGTTATATCGCGCTCGCACTGACATGTAGGAGCGAGCGTGATGGCCTGCTTTACTTATGAGAAAAACCTAACGACCTAATTACCGATACATGTAAACGATACGGCTACTGGAGACCTTCCGCGTACAACGAACATCGAGCATCTGTCTTTGTCAGTAATAAAGTCTCGGGGTGACAGAGTCAGTAGCACAAAAGTTTGAATGATGAATTGTCAAAATCGCTTACTTTATGCCCGCAACTAAAGGTTGCGTAATGAAAAAAGTACGGCCATTCCGGGCGGTCTGTGGCGGCCACTTTTCCTTCGCACGCGCGCGCTTACATCAACTGTTTCGGTAGACAACTAGAAAGGGTAAGGGTGTTATATTTTACTACAGTGGATGTCGATAGAGACGGGAAGAGGCGATACTTAATTTTGATATGATTAAAATTATCTTACTGGAGGTTTATTACCTACCGTGTATATTTGGCAAGTGGGGTTTCCTCGAATTAACGTACTGTAATTGATGTGATGCTGATTTATTATAAAATCCTGAGGGTACATTAGTAACTAATTAGTAATTATGTTATTCATTAAAACGTACTCTATTTCATTATTTTTAGATAGGTTTAATTAGAAGTATAATACAATTTGCATCCATAAGTAAAAAATAATTCGGCCCGCAACTTTATGCAATATATTATTATTATACCGTTCACCAGTAGAAAACAATGAAATATAAACAAACCTGAAATCTTGCTTTAAGTTGGTATTTCATAAACATGCACTTTTAGAACATAATCTTGGTTTTATCACCAACTTAAACCTTTAAACCTTGAGTTCACATACAGTTTATTGTTTAATGAAAATTATTGATATTTATTAGTATTAACCAAGTATTAACGTAAACATATATCTGTGAACGAAAGAAACGGCCATACATTTATCAACACATGACACAAAAAGTAAATAATAATATGGGCCGTCCGATAGTACGCTGTAGCCGTAGCTTACGGAGGCCCGTGACGTCAGTAACAATGAGATTTTATAATTGTCGCACCTGTCATCATGGTCAAATACGGGCCTGTAATTAATATGTCAAAACAAATTACGAACTAAGCCACGCGTTCTGTCTTCGAGAATAAAACGATCTATAGTTGACATCGCTCGACAAAAGTTATCAAAGCGAAACGAAACTTCAATATTTACGTTAGTTTACATTTAACCTCACTGACTTGTTTGCACTTTAAACTGCTCGCTAAACTTTGAAGCGCAATCGAAGTTCAACTTTAACAAACTTTTGTGAGTTTTGGTGTTTTATGTACGGGTTTTGGTTTTATTAAAACTCTTACACTGCTTTGAAACAAAGAACTTTGCGGGTAAAGGATTTAAGTATGTGTACTTAGTCATTGAACAATCTCCGAAGTAACTATAGCTTGCAGAGTCTTCCTGTTAAACAGGACGTCTTGGGTTTGTACCTCGGTACAAGCATTTATTTGTATGGGTGCGATGGCAATAACTATTTTTTCTCAAACATGCAATGAAATGTTGTCATTATGTTCGTCATAATAGGCTTTAAAGTATGGCGTTGCAGGCGGATGACCTCGATATAAAAGTAAAGAATTTTCATACGAATTTAACGGCCTTTAACAACAATGCCACAAGGGCCAATCTTAGATATAGGTTAGGTTAAGTAGATTAGTTAGATTTAATCTATGTACATAAATTGTAGTCTTGAAAATAAATATTTAAAAAAAATACGGCCTAATATTTTTTTAAACATGGCGTCGGTTTTCATGAACAGGCTAAACAGCTAAATCCTGTTTTTTTTATTGTCGTATTTTTTATTTCATTGCATGTGTTTGAGAAAAACACTATACATGCCTCGCCGTGAAATGGGCTTACCGGCTTCGTATCACTGTCCATGCCTACTCAGCCGGTAAGCCCATCTTTCCCGGCGTCTGCAGTAATGTACTATTAATTCACGCATTATTTCTAAGATACAATAAGCCAATACTGCAAATATATTTATGAACAATATTAGTGCGAATATCTTGTTCGTACCTATATAAAATCCGGTGGCATTCTGTCATAAACATCCAACTATGCAACACAGTCAGCCTTCCGAGGGTCCCACTTAACTCTGAAGACCTTGACCAAAATTTTCATTTATAGTTACAATTTAATTAAGTTTTGTATTTTTTAGTTCAATAAATCTTTAATTTTTTTTTTAATTACTTATCTACATCTTACATGTAATGTTGTCATTTAATTACGTATGAATTGTCTTATATTTAAAATAAACCTTATCATTCTTATCAAACGAAAAACCTAAATTACAATATCATCATGAATAAATGCCATAAATTCAACCCCGCTACAAATACCCATTTAATAAGCAACAAATTAATCACATAAATCGATATGAAACAATGCACGCAGTACATACAAAATCGCTTTCAGCGTTACTATTTATTGGGCCTATTGTAAATTATATGGCATAAACGGCGTCTACCTTTTAATTCAGCTATTATGAGTGGTAATAAATTTAGTACAGCGCGCTGACAACACACATATAAAGAAACTAGATAGCGCTTCGAATATCAAAAAAACCGGCCATGTGCGAGTCGGACTCGCGCGCGAAGGGTTCCGTACCATTATCAATTTATTATTAAGAAAATACAGTTAAATCAACCTACCTCAAGAACTATAAGAGATAATTTAATCAAACCAAAAATCGTTGATAGAATTTATTAATGTACATAACATATATTTTTTTTTGAATTTTATATCACGTAGTTTAAAAAATAGAGGGGGGGGGGACACATTTTTCAGACTTTGAGAGCTGATATCTCGAAAACGATTTGCTTAAATAAAGATAAGATTTATAAACCTTCATATCATTTTCAAAGACCTTTCTATTAATACCCCACACGCTTATATACAACAAAAAAAAAATTTTCTATCCCTCAGTTACATGTATGGAGGGCCCCCACCCCAATAGTTTTTTTTACAATTTAGTATGATAATCTTGTAGCGGTTCATACAACACATATCTTTACCAAATTTCGTTACTGTAGCATTTATAGTTTCCAAGTAAATCAGCTGTGACAGACGGACAGACGGACAGACGGACATGACGAATCTATAAGGGTTCCGTTTTGCCATTTTGGCTACGGAACCCTAAAAAGTAACTTCGTCATCATCATCACAGGCCAAATTTTTAGTCCACTGCTGGACACAGGCCTATTACGTATGCGTGTGGACGCAGTATGAGGTAATGCCCGTAATCTGGACAAGCGGGTTGGTAACCGCAGTACTAGTGTGTCCACTTTCTCACAAGTAATCAAATTGTAATGTACAACAATACAAAACGTATCAATACGTAATACATATTATTTATTGTATCTGCCTAGTACATAATATCCTTGTTTAGTGCCCACCCACTGCCCACCACAACACTAAGGGCATGTTTCACCACACTCGATTAAATTATATTTGTCAGATGAATGACTATAGCTGTCTTTATATTTTATATGCCTAAGGAAAATAATAGAAATAATTTTATCTGGCAGATATTAGTGGATTACCGAGGAGCATTCCATGGGTTGTCCCGTACAAACGCGTGTGTATTCCGATAGTTTGAGTTTTTTTCCGAGTCACTAGTCATTTTTTTTGAGCAATTTTCGACACCTCTGATCACGAAATAGAACATCAATAAACCCACAATTTTGAGAAAAACCGTGTTTATATGGGTCAAATTTTAGATTGCTAGCAACCATCGTGATACAAAAATAGCGACTTCAACCGATTTCTCCAAGATCCCATCATCGGTATCTATCGGGTGCAAGTATCGGTAACGTTAGGTTTTACGCCTATACGTAAAGCATGCCATCGCGCGTATAACGTCCGCATATTATGTCAGTGCGCGTGCGATATAATGCATTATGTATCGAGTAAAACCTAACGTGTACTTTCCAACCACTTTCCAACTCATGTTACGGCTACAGACAGACGCCGACTTGGTGCCAACGGAACCCGTAACCCGTTCAATAAAAAAATATTAAAAGCGGTTCCCAATTCTCGGAGATATCGAGTAACACAACAGGTACATTATATACATACAAACAAAACAAAATCAATCGAATTGAGAACCATCTTTTTTGTAGACGGTTAAAACAGTTCCATACCACAGAGTTCTTTGGTTTCAAAATGCCACCGAATCCATTTGCGCCACTCGGCATATTCGCACCCATCGCGCACAGTTGCAATCGCACTGTAAATTATTATGTGAAAATTTTAAAACTGCGGTCGGCTACGATGTAATGAATTTTACGGTCTGGCGACTTGCTGCTATTGAAATGTGTCAATATTAATTGGTTACTGATTACCGGGCTTAAAGTAATATTCATTTAATTTATAACTAAACTCACTGTAGGACTGCACATATTGTATAATATTATCAATTAAATAAATGGGGTGATCATAGGAATCCTAAACGCGTAGGATGCTTCCTATTTTTGCAATTTTGTAGGATGTTCGAACCAATAAAGGAGCTCTTTGCTCTCCCGATTGCAATTTTCTATGGGGCACCCTCTCATTTTGTTATTTGATAAGTAAACCATAATTGTTTTGTTTTTCAATAATTGTAAACAAAAATTAGGGGTCGCTACCGAAGTAATAAAAAACCAGCCAAGTGCGAGTCGGACTCGCGCGCGAAGTATTCCGTACCATTATCAATTTATTATTAAAAAAATACAGTTAAATCAACCTACCTCTAAAACTATAGGAGATAATTTAATGAAACCAAAAATCGTTGATAGAATTTATTAATGTGCATAACATATTTTTTTTTTTGAATTTTATATCGCGGAGTTTAAAAAATAGAGGGGGGGACACATATTTCAAACTTTGAGAGCTGATATCTCGAAAACGACTTGCTCAAATAAAAATGTGATGTACAAACCTTCATATCATTTTCAAAGACCTTTCTATTAATACCCAACACGCTTATATATAACTAAAAAAAAAATTCTGTCCCTCAGTTACATGTATGGAGGGCCCCCATCCCAATGGTTTTTTTTACAATTTAGTATCATAATCCTGTAGCGGTTCATACAACACATATCCTTACCAAATTTCGTTACTGTACCATTTATAGTTTCCGAGTAAATCGGCTGTGACAGACGGACAGACGGACAAGACGAATCTATAAGGGTTTCGTTTTTGCCATTTTGGCTACGAAACCCTAAAAAACGACTAATCATTTTGCCTTTCTTGAACTTCGTACCTAGATAGAGCCTTGGTCTGTTTTTATCATGTTCTTAATTTCGTCCGAACCGGTCACCCGTGTGATCAAATTCGTCACTTTTGTTGGCCGTGTATGTACATGTACCAATGACATTAAATAATAAATGGACGCACAGAGCCAAACAAAAAAAACAAGAAAAGTGGCACTAAAAGTCATTTCTATCATGTTTCAGTTGAAGCTAATAACGCTCACTTACAATAAACTATAATAAAAAAACTCAAAGAATAAAAAACTTTGTGAAGTGAGCAATAAGTGTCGAATTTGCGAACAACACCGCAAAATAGTAGAAACTTTTTATGTTTAAGGAATAATGATGCTTTACCGTAAGGTGACCAAATGTCAACTGTCAGAACTGAATAGCGGAGCAAAAGGACCGCAATATTTACTTCTGCAGCCCATTTTTTGGGGCCATTTTTTTGAGCTGTTTGGGGATCCACTTATACAGGGTGGAAAAAGATTTTGGGTCAGTGAGGGCAACTACCAGATCCCGTGTAGCTACGCGAAAATGGTCTTAGAAGACCTTCCCGCGATTTTCAATTAAAGAAGATTAGCGTTTTCAGATTTTGGAAAAAGTATACAGGGTGCGAGGAAATGGTCATTTTTGACAAACTTTTTTTTGATGCCAATCGATCCTGTTTCTGTTCAGGTTCAAAAGCTTGTATGGGACCAAAAAAAAATTTTCGGCTAGAATAGCCACAAATCGAGATTTAAAATTCCTATACAAATTGTATGAAAATTATAAAATAATTTTTCACGCTTATTTTTTTATGCGTATCGATTCCATTCCTATCCAGTACCAATAGTTTCCTACGGGTCAACTTATGGTAATGTACAAAAAAGCCAAAATTTCAAGAAAACCGTTTTCATACATTTACTACGGAAAAAAGTGAAACCTTAATTACTTTATCTGTCACGATAGTTAGTCGTCCTATGCTAAATGATAATAATAATACTGAATGAAATCATTAGCAACATTAATTAGCGTCACAGATAATGTAATTAATTTTCACTTTTTTCCCATAGTCAATGTATGAAAACAGTTTTTTTTTTTCACGTTGCCGTAAGTTGACCCCTAGGAAACTATTGTTACTAGATAGGAATGGAATCGATTGGCATAAAAAATTAAAAGTGAATTTTTTATTTTTATGTTCCTACAATTTGCATGGGAATTTTAAATCCCGATTTGCGGCTTTCCTAGCCGAAAAAATTTTTTTGGTTCCATACAAGCTTTTGATCCTGAACAGAAACAGGATCGATTGGCATAAAAAAAAAAGTTTGTCAAAAATGACCATTTCCTCGCACCCTGTATACTTTTTCCAAAATCTGAAAACGCTAATCTTCTTTAATTGAAAATCGCGGGAAGGTCTTCTAAGACCATTTTCGCGTAGCTACACGGAATCTGGTAGCTGCCCTCACTGACCCAAAATCTTTTTCCACCCTGTATATTCTAAATCAATGACATGTACCTATGATATATCCAGTGAGTTTAATACCTACTCACCTACAATTTAAACGCGTAAGTAATTAACCTGCACCTTTATAGATCAAAATAAGTTTATAATCCAAACAAATATTATTTTAAAAAATCTACCAAATTATAAAAAAATGGATGTCAAAGAAAATGTCAATAGTTTCTGTCACACAATCACATCCATCAAAATTAGTGTAAATATAATTAATATTTTACATATATTATGTCTGATGACTCTGAAGTGCTGAAAGATCCAACAGAAAAATATTTTAAGAAAATCACCCCGTATCATTTTTACTACCTTTCTGTTTATTTCATTACAAAATATATGTCGATTTGGCATACACTTAACCTGTTGTTCCTATCGCCGCCTATGAAGTATACTTGTGGTACATCGAAGTCCAATAACTCAAATGAAAATGTTTGTCCCTGTGCTAATCCAGTCTGGGACTACAGTATTTTTACAAAAACCATTCAGACAAAATACGGAATCATATGCGAGCAGAAGTGGCTTATCAGTTTTAGTGAAAGCATGGCTTTCTTCGGCTTACTAGTTGGGGCCTTTATATTTGGAGTCTTCTCTGACAGGTACCATCGTATATTTAATACAAATTCCTTAATAAGTAGCAGTAGTTGTAGTAGTAGTTGACTCTACATGAACAAAACACATTGAAACTTATGTAAACAATAAATAAACAACACATATTTTATTACAAAGCAAGAATCATTATTATCATGTTATTAGTATGATTTAAAACGTCTTATCTTGTCCGTTTCCGTGAAGATGGCATTTGCGCTAGTGCCGAAATATTGGGCGATCGATGATTAAAATTGACATGCCCGTTTTAAATTATACCAAAAATGTAAATGACCATGTTAGCTTAAAATCTTATATTATGAATATTATGATAATAAATTTCATTATGAGTATGAGTAAATCGCAAATATATGAAATCATCTTTGCCCGTTGGGTATTTAGTGTGGGGTGGATGTAAGTAGCCAGTTTAACTATCTTTATAATTAGGTAATTAAAACTACAAGATATTAGAATACAAATGGTTTATTCAAAAATATTGGCGAGATTAATCGAGATAACATTTACCAACTTAAACAAAATGGCAAGACTAGTGTGATATGATGAGACAGATAATGCAGACTGAAAAAGTTCGAAACTTATATTATCGACTACTAGTCTCATTATTAAAAATCTGATATTAGAACTCAACATAACTAGTATGATTTTATTTTGATTTCCAGATTCGGGCGGTGTATGACTTATTCCATGTGCCAGTTTGTAATCGGCTTGGCTGGCTGCCTCGTAAGCGTGGCCCCTACAATGCTGGTCTTCACTATCACCAGGTTCTTTGAAGGCTTCGGCTCTGGTGGCGCTGTCGTGTCCGGCTACGTCTTGTGTGCGGAGTACTGTGGAACCTCTTACCGTCCGTCCGTGTCCGCCTTCCTTCACATCGCCTCCAATTTGGGCCTCATCGGACTAGCCGGCATATCATATTTGCTAAGGAACTGTGACCAGTTCCAACTCACTGTATCTATCCCTGTCGTGTTATGCGTTTTTATGAGATGCATAATCTATGAATCCCCGAAATGGTTGTTGAACAAAGACAAGAAGGAAGAAGCGATCAGAGTCTTGGAGGGGATATGTCGCTTGTGAGTAGTTTTGTATTTTTGTATCTATAATAATTAATGTTAATTTAATTATAAACACCTACTATTCAAGCAACAAGTGTATTTTAAATGGGTATAGGATGTATATTCTAATGACCTATGATGGTTCCCTCATCAAATGTTTTGTATCATTGAGTTAAAAAGTGACCGTAACCATGGCAATAATAGACAAAAAAATGTTGATTCACCCAATTATCTAGCGAAGAAAAGTTTTTAATCGGAATATCAAAGTAATATTTAGTTCAAAATAGCATTTGCTTTTTTGTAAATTCTGGCGAATGACTATTTCATAAAATCAAGGTCTAATAGTAATAATACAAGTTGTTTTTTTCACTGTTACAGTAATAAAGTATCCTACGCAACGGTCAGAGCCGATGTCGAAGCATACCTTGCATCGCAAACCGAAATCAAACCAGTGCCAGTGAAGTTCACCGATATTTTCAAATACCGTACGCACACCAAGAATTTCCTCTGTATGTCCTACATCTTCTTCGTTTGTGGCTTATGCTATTACGGAGTTTCACAGTTCATAGGAAAAATGAGCCCTTACGTTCATCAAAATACAGCATTGAATGGAGTGCTAGTATCATTGGGTACATTAACTTGCACTCTATTGGTAAACAGACTAGGACGACGACCTTTCTTGCGAACAGCTATGTTTATAGCGGGTACGTTGATGGTAGTTATAATTTTTATACCCGTGTCATTTAAACCTTCTTGGTTAAGAACGCTGTTAGCCGGGTTTTCTAGTTCATTTTATTTTATTGGCTTTATAATAATATTTTTGTATGCTGTTGAATTGTTTCCAACAAATATACGTAGCTCTACATTAGGTATTTTGTCGCTCGTGTCTAGGACTGGACAAGTTTTAGGCCCTCAAATAAATGCTTTGTCAACTACTGCAGCTGCTGCCATATTTGGCATTTCAGCTATTATTGCCTCTCTTTTAACTTTTTTGCTACCTGAGACGAAAGGTATGGACCTTCCTTCTACTTTGGAAAGTGCTCCGCGTGTCAGATTTCATGAAATAGTTACTACTCATACACCACCTCCATTTACATCCGAGACCAAGATCACATGAACATAATGGCAAATCATGTACGACAGCTTCCTTTTTGGGGTCCTGTAGCAAACTAAGAACCCTTATAGTTTCGGCATATCTGTCTGTCCGCAGCATAGCTCAGTGACCGTTATTAACTTATTAGTAGTAGAAATTCGCAATTTCGTATAGGTATACATATTAATCACGCCGGCAAAGAATATAGAATAAAATATAAAAACAAATGGATTTTATTTATTTTATAATTACTTTACCTACATGTATTTAAAGTGGGATGATTTTTTTTATTTACCTACAGATTAAGGCTTATTTCTAGCCTTATATTGGCAGTGTGCAAAGCGGGTGGAGGGGGTAGCCGAAACGATCGCCGCGCTTGCTGCGGCTAAAATTGACATTATGGTCGCCGACTTCAGCTGTCAAATCCATACTGCAGCAAATATTTTCTCATCGTTTTCAGATAAATATTTAATATGGGCCTAGTAAGGTGTGTTATTGTTAATTGCAATAACACCAAGAAGAACAGTGACTGTAAATTTTACCGATTTCCAAGACCATTCATCGACCATTGATGAAGTATATATAAGTGCTGCAATGTGCTTGCATTTCCCATAAACGCAGTCGCATGATACACTCTCTACATGAGAATTGGTGTTTAGCTGTAAGTAAATTTATTTGTTAGAGAATAGAAAAAACTTTTATTGAACGGTATCGAAACACAAAAATCGGCTTACATAATACTTACAAACAAAGTTGTCTTGTACGAAGTTGCTGTCACTGAAGCTTGGCGAACCACTCGGGATTTGATAATACGGGACATGTCTTCTTGGCGAATATCTTCAACCTCGAGAACATGCCCAGCTTGCACCAATTTCATCCCTTTATTCATCGTCTCCGGTTGGAAAACGATGTCGTGCGTGATGGCACGAAACCCCGTTTTAGTTATGAGTAGGCTCATTTCTAACAGAAAACAACAATATTAATGTTATTAGCAATAATGTTACTGAGTGCAATTGTCCAAAATTGCCTTATATATTAAAATAACACAAAATTTAATTAATATCTTTCAAAATATTTACTTACTTCCCGCTTGAAAGCGGCGACTATAATGTCTAAAATGGCCACCTGTCAATGGCGCTGTCATCGCGCACGGTGCCAATAGTCTACTCTTTAGTAAAAAACTTACTAAATATTTCTCCTTCGAACAGTATAAACAAAATTAAATGTACCTTTTTACTTGAATCAACAATGAAATACCTGCGAAGAAATAATGCGATCCAGGTGACCACATATTAGCATTTTGGTAAAAAAGATCTGGGTAAAAGATCATCATCAGTGATCAAGACGGCAGAAATCGCGCATAGCAAGAAATGCTGTCTGAAAACCGAAGTTGATGGTTTTGCAGCGTATGTCATATTTGACAGCCAGCCTGCTGCTGGACTAGCATATCTTGTGTGTCACACTCAAAGCAACTCGCAGCTACATGTCTCTTTTTAATCAATACAATTGAAAAGAGACGATTAGCTGCAAGTCGCTGTCAAACACGAGATGTGCTTGGGCATTTAATACCCGTCTAAAAGCATTGTCTGCAATAACGTTTTTAGACGGACGGGTATTAAATACAAGCAACAGTCTTAAAAGATCCCTAATACATGTATCTATAATATACAGAGTGTAATTTATAAACATGATCCAAAATTATATTTTCTGGATCTACTCATGATTGCGATCGATTTTGGGACTTATATCAAATTCGGCAGAAAAAAATGTAATTGCAATAGTCTGTGCATTAATATAATATATTACTACGTATGGTTGCATTACATACACTAATTTATCTAAACACATATCACACATACTTTAAAGTGGGTTCAGAAGTCATAGCAAAATTACCTGCATTTTTGCAAATTCTACTTGTAGTATAGTATATCTTTGTACAGTCGACGTCAAAGATATCATTACGGTTTAAGTGCCAAAAATATATTTACACGACCTTAATGTCAAGGCAATAAAGTCGTGTAAATATATTTTTGGCACCTAAATCGTAACGATATCTTTGACGTTGACTGTACCTACGCCAATATTAGATTTTACTGTCGATACATGCCTAGTTACTACAAATCACATTTTCAACTATAATATACTATAATGTATAATATACAGTACATTTTAGTTGGAAATGTGTATAATATACAGTATAGTACATTTTAGTTGGAAATGTGTATAATATACATTATAGTACATTTTAGTCCTCATTAGTCGTGCGTGAATCGTGACGCAACGCTGTGAATGTGGTGCATCAATTTCAATGATTGCTCCCGCTGGCTTCACATTTGCAACCGCGGCTTCGCGCCGCGATTGGCATATGAGTGAGGAGCGGCCTTAATATAATATTTTAAACCTACCTACTCAAACTTTTTAAAATAAAATATATTATTTTAATACAGCCACGTGAGTAAGAAACTAATTGTTGACGCCATGTTGACGCAACGTTGTTAGTATTATCATTGCCACGTCAAGGACGATTTTTTGCGAAAATTGTGCCGTTTTATTTATAATGGTTCAGTGAAGTTATCAAAGATCATACCATCAGCTGCCTTGATGGGAGAAATTTTAATTATAACAGATTTTTATCACCAATGGTGATGTCAATTTTCAAACGTTTCTTCAATTCTGTACCGTCAAATCCTGTTGAGGCCCGATTTAGCGTTAACACCAAATACCACTACTTGGTCTATATATTTTTTTTTATAAGTAAAATTCCAGCAATATGGCATATTCTCAACCTGATGCTTTTGAATCCACCTATGACATACACTTGTGGTACTGATACAACAAAAGAGAAAGTATGCCCGTGCTCTTCACCTGTTTGGAACAAGGCCGTGTTCACGGAAACCATGCAGACGAAGTTTGGATTGATATGTGAAAAGGAAATACACATTAGACTATCGGAGACATGCGCATATTTTGGCATGTTGATCGGAGCCTTCTTGTTTGGAGTGCTATCTGACAGGTAATTAACTGATGATAATAATTGTTATAAGTATGATTATTTGTACTACTTTTGGTTTCACGGGCTATTACGTCCCGGATTTTTGATAGGCTTGCGCAAGTATAGAGATCCAACACGTAAAGGCTCTTTGGAGAAATTTGCTGTGTTGTACACCTGCTGCAACCCATTCACGGGCACATCAATACATATTCGTAAACCGGTCCCAGCAGGCGCATAGAGACTATTCAGAAGGAATGGAAAAGATAAATGGGCTATGGTGATGGAAGATGGATGTATCAGAGATGGAACTATAGAAAAGAGGTCCGGACACCTGCCATAACAATGATTTCTGTTTGCTATCGAGGCAGGCGGTGACTCGCCGCCGACTTGATGGGCCCCCGAAAATGCCGTCATAAGAGACAAGTGCTGTGACAGGGGCTGGTGTAGGCAGCTCAGGAGTGTAGAAAGGTGTACACCGCTTTCTGCGCCGTGACTTACGCAAATTTACACTTCCTCCCCTGGAGCGTATGCTCCCTGCGTATCACCCTGTATAGGGTGATTTGTAATTCGACCGATTCCTTGAAAGGGGTTATTCTAGAGCCTATTTACAATGTTTTTAGCCCAGTCAACCGGGGGTCTAAATTTAGTGGTTTTCGAGTTATTCACATTTTTAGTTTTTTTCAATAGCCGTCACCTGCCGACGGAAAAACCGTAATATTAAGAAAAGTACATGCGTTGGCATGATAATTTTTGTCTGGTAGCCAATAAAGTAATTAATTATTTAAAATAAAAATCATATCAAAAAGTATTACCCGTACGATAATTACCCTTTCCAAAAAGACTTTCGAAAATAACCCGTTAGTAACAGAGCAAGTAGCGGGTTTCCTGGAAGAGGTTTGACCCGAAATCGGTTTTTTTGTGTCAATTTTGTTTATCTTTGTGCTTTATTTACCTTCGTCTTATCTTTTCTTATCGTTTATTTATTTTCGGGTTCAAGGTCAAATCAGGTAGCTTTCGGTGAAATTCGGATTCGTGAGTAACCGAGGTTAATTTTGGTTCCACAAAGGAATCAATCAGTTACGTTCAAACCATCCACTTAGAAACATCTTACTTTAAAATGGCTGTAACTCCTCTCTGGACGGCCACTTAAGGCAATCCAGAGCTGAGAGTCCTACGGGTCCCCTTGGGGATCCACTCCGACTGACGAAGACACGCCGGACTCCGGAGGCGGGGACCCTGACCGACTCGGGAGCACTCGGGTCCGTGGGGTCGTTACTCCCCAACAGCTCGCTTCAAGCTGCCCTGCGGCCACATTTTGTTTATTTTTTTTTTTTTTTTCAGATTTGGGAGATTATTAATGGTCTCTGTGACCTACGTCTTTACCGGACTAGCTGGAATTGCTGTCAGTCAGTCGATGAACGTCGAAATGTTCTTCGCTGCCAGGTTCTGTGAGGGTTTGGGCGCTGGTGGGACTATCGTAACGTGCTTCGTATATTTGATAGAATATACCGGAACCAGATACAGGGAAACTATCACAGCACTATACCACCTTCCTATCAATTTTGGACATCTAACAATAGCTGGAGTGTCATATTTTATAAGAGACGCTTCTATGTTCCAGCTAGCTATTTCTGCTCCCATCATCTTTTATGGACTTTCCTATTTCATATTTCACGAATCTCCACTGTGGCTACTGAATACAAAAAAAAAAGAAAAGGTTGTTAAGGTCTTGGAAAAGATTTCAAAATTGTGAGTATTTATGCTTTGTTTGTTTGGAATTTTGCTTATTGTTTATACCTTAGCTATTGGAGAAACCTTGAAAACCCCTTGTAGGTTTACTACTTAGAAATGGTCTAACGTAAATATTTTTAAATGAATGCGAAAGATAAAAATATAAAATTTCAAACGATTCAATCCTAATTCTTTAAGCAATCCTTGATTAAAATATCGTAGGCTACCCGTTTCGGCAA
The DNA here is from genome assembly GCA_025490895.1 of Thaumatotibia leucotreta. Classification (NCBI taxonomy): domain Eukaryota; kingdom Metazoa; phylum Arthropoda; class Insecta; order Lepidoptera; family Tortricidae; genus Thaumatotibia; species Thaumatotibia leucotreta. The sequence continues at coordinate 714 of JALPQI010005210.1, read as the reverse complement.
ACTAATATTTTAATTTATTTGAGACTAAAATTAGTTACAGTACCTAATTCTAAAATATTGATAAAGTGTATAGACAATAAATCCCGAACTTCTAATATAAGGTCATTACCTATAAAATTGTCGTTTTGTATGGAAAATTTTCAAAAAAGTCTATTTTCCATACAATGCATTTTATGTATATTTTTTTAATGTCAAAATCAAAATAAACCAAACAGCGTAGCCGTGTTTGCATAGAGAATCGGCCCTTCCACCAAATGCTTACAGTATTTATTTTTTAAAGAGCTCTTATGACAAATATTATTTACTGTAAAGGGTCTAGCAGGCTAAGCTAAGAAGATTGACCCCTGAAGGGATTTGGTTGTAATATCTTAGCTTAGCCTGCTAGACTCTCTGAGCTTTCGGTCTTCGTTATTTTCTGGGTATTTTTTTTATTTTAATAATAACCATATGTTATTTTCAACATTGGCTAAATGCGATTGACATGAAATTTTGGAACAATAATATACATGTAATCACTCATTATGTTCTTGAAATAACATTAAAAAACATTATCATTGAAAAGTGCCAAGATAAATCTTCGAAAAAAGTAGATAACCAAACTTCAGTATTTTTTTTTCGTTTTTAGGGTTCCGTAGCCAAAATAGCAAAAATTATTTATCTCATCAATATTTTCGGAGATAACTACTAAAGAAGAAAAAAAAATGTGTCAAACAA